>APFE030097926.1:59391-72057 GCA_000404065.3 Pinus taeda
TATTCTTTATTACTTAATAAAGTTATAGTCTTAGATGTATGATCTTATTATAATAATTAACTTTCTTATTCTTTATTACTTAATAAAGTTATAATTTATTTTTTAAAAGTTTCATTGCATTAATAAGACAAAAATTACTAATAGTTTAACACAATCTTATCACAGAGTGAATTTATGATAGAGGGATATTGAATTAGCAACTCCATAAAGTAAGAGTAACCAACAAATATGGAATCCACCAAGATAACTCAAAACCATACAACAACCCACCGGAGAAAGTGGTAGAACCCTTATTTAAATTAAATGGTGGTAACTTTACATATTTTTCTTAAAATATTTTTTCCTCTTCCCTTTTATGTTTTAAGTAACTATGGCTTAAAGTTGATTTCTTTTCCATACAAATTATTTTACCTTTGGGTCATCTAAAAAAGAAATCCAATCTTAAGTAGTAATATTAAATTATTATAAGTAAATGAAATCATTGATATGTGTTATATTGAAAAAGCATTATTAACTTCATCATTTTTTGAGATTTCAATCAAATATTTGAGATTTTTATTTTTCTTACTCAAATTAATGGCACATGTGATTAAAAAATATTTAATGAATAACGTTATAAATAATTGGTAAGGGAATTTTTTAATTTACTTTACCCAAAGAAATATATAATTTATAAAGGAACAAAGAACTACGGGTGTGATTGATTTTGATTTCAAAGTATTTGAAATTTTTGTTTTATTTATTTCAAAATTAATTCTTCTTTGAAATATTCAATTTGTGATTCATTGTTGAGTGTTTCAAAGTAAGTTTCTACTCCAGATATTATTTCTTTACATTAGAAAAGCTTAGGTATTTCATTGTAACATGTAATAAGCACAACATTACATAAATAATAATTTTATTTTTTATTACCCTCCTCATTAGATTACACCAGTTCTAACATGATGGTTAGCATGCTTATCTAATTAGGTCTTAACAATATGAACATGATATAACAAAACTATATGAAATCCAAGTCGAATATTTGCTTTACCATAGTATTATATGTTATTTATATGCAAAGGTATTGAGGTGGGTTAAATAGTTTGTCTAATCAATATTGCTTAACCCCAAACCTTAACCACATTTTAGATATGAGATCTCAAGATTCAGGAAGTGGTCATGGTTTACAGTTGTATCGCACCTGCGTGGACAGTTGGGCTTGTGGCAATTGTGGATTATCCAAGAATTGATCCGATGACAAGGATTCACCTATCTGTGGTTAGGGTTCAGGCAACAGTACCCTTGGCTTTAGTTTGGTCATTCACTGCTTGTTCATCTCTTAGATGGTGCTTTGCAACTCGATGTTAGTTCATCTCCTATGGTAGATCATTCCATTGTTTATTGTGTGATTTCTCTGCCAAACCTTCCCCCGGCATGGTATGGCTCTCTGGTTCCATGAATTGAACTATTAAATTCCTCCATTTCTCAAAGTCTGCAAGGGTTTATGTTTCTGCAATATTTCCAACTCCGGATGGAGTTCAAAATGTTTGATGGCATAGGTAGACTCACTTTGCAACTCTTCAGTTCATTATTATTTCTTACGTTTCAGCTTTGGCATCTCTTCTACTCCTTACTGATTTCTTGCCGTGTCTTGTGGAGGTACCATTCCTCTAGCAAGCCTCTCTGCTTCAATAAAATGGTGTCCCTGGACGCAATTAATGAAGGAGAATTCTCAAGGTTGTAGAGAAAGGAAACCCCTTGACCTTGGTAAGTCCTCCTCATGTTCGCTTTCCTTGAAGCTACATTATTACTTTATTTACTTGGCATAGACTCACTCATAGTCTCTCCTTATATCTTCTTGTTTGCAGGCACTTCTACGCAGAGGTCTTGGTTAATGGCCCTTGAGCTTTGATATCCTAACCCATGTGCTTATCTTTAGCTTATGGCATGAGGGCATATAGGGTTTAGATTTAGGGTCTCAAGGATTTGATTGTGCTGTAATATCATAAATGTATGAATAATCCTTTGGTTTTGCGTTTAATGCTGAATTCTCTGTGGAAACAATTTCCACATTTCTTTTTTATAAAGGGACATTGCAAAGTACGAGAGGATTAATTTTGTTTCCCTATTTAACCACTTCTTCTTAATCTCTAGTTTCTAGTTCATCATTCAATTCCAAGTCAAATTTTAATAGTTCCTATATATTTACAGTAGCAGTACTATGATTAATCCATTTTGTTGCAGTTTCTCAGTGTTATGGTTATTCTTGCACTGTGTCTCTAGTTCGGCATGTGATTAATAGTATATAATGGATATCACATAATTCTTTGAAAGATTGTAGATTACAAGTAATAGCTCTGAATTGTATTTTTCTTCTGCTAGCAGTATATAATATGTCAGCCCATAATTCATTGTTTATCTTCATTTTTTTTTCAAGTTTATAATGGAACTTTCACGACACTCGTTACACAGTCATGAAGGGGACTAGACAAAGCCATTGTCACAATGATAGCTCAGTCCTAACCTCTTCATTACAGTCCTTTGCATTGATCATGTGCATTATCAAACCCTGATTTATTGATTGCAACCATACTGTGTATCCAACACATCGATGTTGCACACATTTTCCTACCTACAACATACTTATTACTTAATTTATTTTCTGGTTTGAACTTTTGGTATTTCCTTTCTGAGGTTTACAATTTTTTTTTTATGGTTCCTAGATCTAACAATACTTTCCATTCACGGCTCCAGATGTCTGTGAAGTTTATTAGTTTTATGTTCCTATGTTTTCTCTCTTTTGTTTACTCAAACAATATTTACACTATCACTGGGTTGTACCCCATTCCTATTAGTTTTCATCTACATAGTGAAAAACAAATCTTACAAAAACTTACCTAACACTTTTGGCTTATGATCACAGGAAAAATATAAAACTCTAGAATTTATTGACCAGTTTTTCCATCCTAATTTTATTAAATACTCATCCATGCAAAAGTATAGATTTATTAGGGTACTTATCTATTCTTTTCAATTTCCACAAATTCATCATGGAAATACCTTCTCCACCCAAATGTAAGGAGGGAAATAACATCCTCTTCTACCGACGAGCTTCCACTCCAGATCAGTAGGAAGCAGTTCCAATTGTTCTTGAATCAAGTTATAGACCTGTTGTAGTAAAACACAACTACCCAATTTTTTATTTGTTCACTTCAAATAATGAGGACCCTTTCTATAAAAATTTTGGTTAAACACCTTTTAGGATTTTTATTTTGGTTGATTATCCTATGATTTTGTTATTTTTCCATTTTCTTTAGATTCTTGTTTTGATTCTTTGTTAAAATCGTTTTTTTATAAGTTTCCCATTCACGCTTATTAAGCCTCATTTGGTCAACCGGTTTGTGAACAACACTCCTTTGAAGTTTAATCATTTATGTTGCATGGGTTAAAAATGCATAAAATGTACAATATTCTATTTTTGTAAATAAATTAGTTGAATAATGCATTTATTTTAAATATTAACCCCTAGTTAGTTATTACTAACATTTTTCATTTTTTTACTTATACAGCGAAATTATGAGCATCAAGATTTTAGTAAATTTACTCCAATTTTCAAATAAATACAATCTCTAAACTCAAATGTCAAAATAAATGTAATTTAGATTTTCAAAACTTAAATAAACCTCATAAATAAAACCAAAATAAAAAATTAATATTTATATAAATTTTAAATTAATTAAATTAATTATATATAATATAATATAATTAAAATAAAATTAATATAAATATATAAAAAAAAAAGATTTATCGGATCGCAAAGATCATATCGCGTGTTTTCAAGTGATGCATTTTCTTAAAACCCTGAGAGCCCTCATATCGCCCATCACTGATATGCGATGAAGACCTTAAGCATTAAACATAGTGTTCATAATTTTATAGTTTGTTTTTAAAAAGGCACTCATATGTGAGTGAAATAGGAAGGGTATGATAGTTTTAAGTTAAAATAATCTTAAATTGATATTTAATATTTGTTTATTTAAATATTAATTTTAAATTAATTATATGTTATTAAATAATTATTTTAAATTAATTAATATGTACATATAATTAATTTATTAAATTGGAATTTAATTATTATTAGATAATATTACACAGTTTATAAATATTAATTATATATTAATTAGTTAGATTAATATTAATCAATAAATAGTTTATTAAATGATTAGTTTAGTTTATAATTAACCATTAAATTAGAATTAATTATTAGATAATTAGAATTCTAATTTAGGATTAATTTTTTAATTAAAATTCTATTTTCTTAACTCAACAATAGAATTTGTAGATTTATGCTAGATTTGACTCATCAACTTTGGAGGCTCATAGATTGAGTTTTACATGGTCGAATGAGGCCCAAGATGGCTCACTGGAAACATAAAATAAAAGAGAACGTTTTTGAGCAGGTTTCACTAATAGATTTGGTCATTTATGGAGTCAAAAATTAGGCAGAAGATCAAGTTTCGAATTTATAAAACAAAATCAATTTTTTAGTTTTATTTTTCTGCATTTTCATTTGTCCAAGCCTCTTCTCAATGCATATCTATTCGTCAATGATATCCTTGGCCAATTAAACCATCTCAGGCATCAATAGAAAACTTATATTTTATTTTCAATTATTTATTTAATTGTATTTGATTAGATTTGTTTTAAATGCTAGAAATGACATTTTGATTTTATTGTTGTATTTTAATTTATTTTGATTTCCTCTTGCAGGAAAATAATAGAAGAGATATGGAAAAAAGGAGAATGCTCTAACATTTAAATATTAAAATTTTGAGCAAATAAAATTAGATTGGACAGATTTCTCTTCAACAAACTTTCCTCTCAAGAATTCCTTTGCAAATATTATAAATAACAGATTTTAGAATGTAATAAGGGGTTGCTCTCCTATGTAAGTCTAGAATTCTAAAACAACTTCTGTAATAGGGATTTAAAGTTGTAGGTGGGAGGAGTGGAAATGTTAGATCTAGGGATTATTGAGGTTTTTCTTTTACATTCTGAGTTGTGTATAATGATCAGAGTTTGCACTATTGTAGCTTTGGTTTTGAAAACAGAAGCTCATGCATTGTAAAGGACTATTAGAGACCGGAGCTGAAAAAATGGATTTAATAATCTAGTATTTTGAATATTATTGTTTTAAACGCTGGTTTCATTTTTGATAACAAGAATGTCTCAATTTACTTATATATTTGTGCACTTTTGTCGGTATGGGTAATTTGTCTCTATTTTATGTTATTTTTTATCTCTACTCTAATGGAATGAATTCTGATTTCTAAGTATCTATTTACTCATAAATCTGTCTTTAAATACTGGTTTAATAATTCAAGTTACTGATTAAATGATCAAAATCATTATGAAAACTTCTTCCTGAGTGTTGTTGTTTGATTATTTATGTTAAGAGGTCTCAATAGGATGTGTGTAGTATTTTTAATGTCAGTTAATTGAACTACTTCATTAGCTTGATATTCATTATAAGCCAGACATATTTAAATCCCAATATTTTAAATATCTTGCTCTTAGTTGGGTTAGATCTATATCTGACTAATTGAGATAGGATTAAGATAGTTTCTTTTGCTTGCATCTTAGAATAAGTTTGCATTTAGATCAATTTCCATATTCTTTTAAGTCCTCTTCCCAAAGAGGCAAGCTTTAGTATTGGATTAGCTAAGCCCTAAATCAGCTTAAGGATCACTTTTTTGCTTGATCAGCATGAGGGTTGATTTGATGTGTCTTTTCCATTGGTGAATGAAAGTCATATTTTAAAGCCATTGGAGATTGAGAGAAGGTAACTGGACATAGTTGAACCAGTCAGAACCACCATTCCAAATGGAAAAGGAGCTACTTTAAGGTCCGGATTGAGTGGTCATCCCCCATGTTGTTGTAGCGATTTCCGAGGCTTCAACATAATGGTGCTAGAAGGAAGGCTTGAAACTAGTTGTCTGTTGGAGTCTTTTCAATTTTAACATTTTATTTAATCATGATGGCTTCTCTTAAACTTCCAATTTGGAGTTGTATCCATGGATGTGCATCTTCCAATACTACACCCGAAGTGGTAAGACTCTTGTCTCACGTAAAGTTTAACGGTAAGAGGAATTCTTCTCCTTTCAATCATGTCTTTCAATTTATTCAAAATGTTTCAAATTATGATTTTCAAGGAATTGATGAAGACATTTTATGCAAAATTTTTACTCTCACATTCGCGGCAAAAGCCAGAAACTAGTGTACAACTCTTCTGGTTGTCTCAATCCACAGTTGAGATCAATTTGTTACAATTTTCAATTGTAAATTTGACGGCTATGATTATGAACAGGTATGTAATGAAATTGAATATTTGCAAAGATTTGAAAATGAGTATGTGAGATATTTTAATATTCGATTTTATTTGAATTGTTTAAGATTCAAAATTGAAGATAAACCTACGGAAGAAGAATCACTAGATTTGTTTGAATATATTTGTTATCTTCCTCCCATTCCCAATCCATATGAAATTAGTTCAAGTTTTGTTTCATCTCCTTCCAACATAAATGAGAATTCCAATATGGATGTGAAAATAAATTATGATGAAGTGGCTTCACAAAGCTTGGAAAATGTTTCTATCAAAATGCAAGAAGGCAATAACAATAATGTTGGAGAAATAGTCACTTTGAAATCTGAAAGTTACTCTGCGTTAAATTCAGAAAATCAGATCGTGAATCAACAAGTGCAAGCAACAATCAAAGTAAATAATAAAATGCAAACTGCTGTACAAATTTCTGAATTTTTCCATGATGAGCAAATGTCGAAATTAGGGCAACAAAGCAACCTTCTTCAAAAAAGCAGCAGTAGACAAAGGAATGATCTACAATCTGAAATTTACAATGAGCATAATGTACAAGAGTTCTCAAATAGAGACATTTTTAATTGCATTGTTTTAGATTCACATTTTTCCCTTTATCCTGATATTTTTAATGACAGTAATTTTTCCTCTCTTGGTATAAATGATATTTTAGAAAATAAAGAAGATGATTTAAATGAATTACCAATAGGTTTTTATCAAGATAGAGAAACAATTATTGATCATTCTTTTGCCATTAATGAACAAGAAATTTTTATTTCTCCTTGTTTTGATATATTGGACGGGATCGAAGGGAATTTCAGAGAATATTGTGAGGTCATTTATGATAATTACTCTCACATTGAAGATGTTGATTTCTATTCTTCTTGAAAGAATCCTCATGATAAAATTCAAATAACATCTGAGAATGAGGAACATTTTAATTTAGAAATTACTCCAACCAATCCTCATTCTAGAGTAGAAAATTATCTTCATGATTTCACCATTCGAGAAAATATTCCAATTTATGATTCATATCACGATCAAGCTTTCATTCCTATTCATAATCATAATTCTCTTTCCAATTCACAAGTTGAAATTCAAAATTACTCAAATTCCATAATTATGGCCAATCCCTGTGAAAAAAGAAATTATTTGAAAATGATCCCAATTGCGTTGTAACATTAGTTGTAACAATAGTGGTTTCATTTTATTTTTGTTTCCTCACTTCTTTTGTTTAAAATCATATTTTATTTCTAATTTTATTTTTCAGATTTTTGATACATTATGCTGGAATATTGAGCATTTTGCTATCAAACACTCAATTGATGCATCGCCTTATTGGAAAATTGAAGTTTCATATTACAATCATGAGCATCAAAAGCTATTTCAATTTCAATTTCAATCAATGCTAATGTTTCATCAAAAGCTTCTATCCTCCAAAGGAAATATCAACAACAGAATGTATCTTTACAATCTGGCGAACAATCCAATTCAATTAATAATCTTCCATTATATCTAACAGATTTCCATCTATTTTGCATTAACTCATTCGAAAAATGTTTGGAAATTTTTCCTTCATGGAAGATTGTCAACAATTTAACATTTGTAAATAACACTAACAATTTTTCCAGGCCTTTTAATCTGAAAGCTCAACTCCACAATCTAGCCTATCATCTCCTCTTTTGAACATTTTCCAATCCTTAATTGACACTCATCCAGGTTTCTATGATCCAACTGGTATTCAACTGGAAATGAAATTTCAAGAGAAGGGGATTGTGAATAAGTTGCTAACAATAACTGTACATTCTGATTTCATACTTGATTTTCTCGGTTCAATTAGATTTGTATTTTTATTACCAATGTTTGAATTGTACATATATGTAGGAATAAAATGAGACAATAGTTACACTGGAAATATGACTATACCTAGTCATTTTCATGTATATGGTTAGAATAGGAATAGAATTAATTTAGTTCGTTTGTTTTATGTAGTTAATTTATTTTTAATAGTTGTGTAGATAAAAAATAAAGGAAGCAATCAGCCCTTCTCATATCATATACATGTTCAGGGAAATATTTGCCTCTCATCAGAAAATTTCTAATTCTTCCTTCCCATTTTTAAATCAAAATTTATTGCAGTAATACCTCTACTCTGCTTTTTTTGAATAATGTCTTGACTAAATTCAATTGAGTTTGCACCTTGGCACCCATCACCTCAAAGATAATTGTATCCATTTCGAAATATCCTTATAAGATTTTCTTCTGCAATTTATTTGTTAAAGGTGTTGAGAATATAAAGCTCCATGATCTCATTATCCCATGAAATGTATGAATGTCTAATATAAGCTTAATTACAATTCAATCATTATTAGTCAGTCTAACCTTTTGCTGTAATCACCTGAAGTTCATATTATCTTCCTCGAAATTTGTTAAAATGACCCTAAGGCTGTCCATTTTGCTGTATGCACACATTCAAAACTATGTTGATATTTTTCCACAATTAGTGGCTTTATCCCATTCTGATCTTTAGTTTATTATCTGATGCTGCAATATGCATCTTATTTACTAAAGGCATTATTGAACATTCACTATAACAATATAGATTTTTTTATCAAGATAATTCGGAATGAGCATAGGTAATAAATTTCCGTTTCAATTCAAAAGCGAAGACTATTTTCATATTTATTTATGGTAAATTTTATATTTCCTAAACAAGAATAAGTAGATTTTTTTTACGTTGATTGCACACTCCGATTTAAAATAAATAATGAGATGATTTTGAACAAATTCAAAATTTTGATAAATCAAAGGAAGAATTTGAAGATTCGTGAGGTAAAATCTACAGAGAATTTCCTTCCAAGTACGCATTTATAAGTTCATTTTCATCTATTATTAGTTTCTCTTTTCCTTAGTTTATTTTTTATCCTTGTTATGTTTTATTTGTAGGTTTTCATTTATTTTCAAAACATGAAGTAAGCAACAAACCCATTTCAAATTTACAACAGGTTCAGGGAAATTTTATTTTGTGATTCATTAGAGTTTGAGCATTTTTAACTTTTCTTTCAACCATAAGAAAACCCAATTGAAATTTCAAGCAATATCATAGGATTCAACTTGATTTTCATATTACTGATACTTCGGTGAAAATATTTGCAATATTCTCATCCCGCTCATCTTCGTCAATCATTTCATTCATATCACATCATCCATATCACAACCATTTGTACCATAAGATTTCATTAGAAGTGGCTCTTAGAATTTTTGATAACAATTTTTTCATAAAACATCTCTAATATATTACCTCACTCATATGCCATATCGCATCTCACATATCGGAGGTTTGCAGGTGAATTATGCTTCCATTATCGTGAATCACCGATCTTCGATAATCGACTTTACCAATATTGTGACGACCACATAATTCTAGACCTGATATGAAATTCAAATCAAATTCATAAAAAATATCACATCCGCTCAATCGAAATAATGGTAGGAGGATAACTTTAAAAGGGCCAATGTCTCAAATCCGATATGTTATTAAATTTTCATCATAAAGTTATCGGGTCCACTCTTCATCGCATATCGGCATCGCAAGAATCATAAATTTAGTGGGCCACTCTTCATCGCATCGTTGATATCACAATCGTTTCATCTCTTTTTTTATGCTCACATCACAATTCCGAATCGGCAATGTGCATTGTGCAATGTGGGAAGCACAATGTAAATATTCCCCAATCCCTGATATAATATTTCTTAAATGATGCGATAGCTCCATCTCATAGCACATCTTCTCATCGCATGTTTTCATATCGGCAATTTGCCATTACAACCTTCGATGTGATAGCTTTCAGTGCATGCCTCTAAGCCATTAACATTTAATTAATGTATGGCATATCAACAAAAGTGAAATGTTTGCATATTGAACTTTAAGTATGGTGAAGAAACATGCAATGTGAATCATCCGATAAGGCATTGCGTTGTATGGAATATTTTAAAGAAATCTTGGGTAACCACTATGGTATTAAAGCAATTGATAACAAATTTGCAACATTTTTTAATCATTTCAATTTTTCATATATTTCAGTTTTAAATGATTCCATAATTAATATGAAATTCAATACCTCTCTATCTTCACATTTGAATTTCATTATCTTGGATTTGGTCTTAAGTCAGGAGTTTATATGAAACTTATAATATTTTGAGAACATTCCTTATTGCAAGTTCTCATTCTCATTTTTGATGCATTTGTTTAATTTTGATTCCCCTAAACACAAAGCATTCCATTTTTCATTTTACTGTTTGCTTTAGTTTAAATAAAATAAATAATGATTTTGAGTTATAGGATTTTGGTTATTTCGACTTCTTTATGTTTTTAATGTTAATTAAAATAATAAGTCAGCTAGTTTGGAGAAATTAATACCTTTCAGGTAAGATCAAAAACGATTATCCAATGGTAAGATTCATATACCCACTTTCATTAATTTCCGTTTCGTTACTTTAGTTTCATTTTTGTTTTTAAATTATGTTGATATAAAAATCTATTTTGTAGCTCTTCATAAAAGCTTCCAATCCTCCGCCAAGTCACATTTTCAAAGTCCTATACTATTCTCTCAGTTTTATTTCAAGAAGCAGCAATAATTTTCATTGAAACAGCTACACTAGGAAGTTTCTGAACCTTTAATCTGTTTCTTTAAGCATTCCTTTTTCTAGAAAATGATTAATACGATGCTTTGAAACAGGGATATTGACATCATTTAGAAAATTTTCATTGTGGCTGAATTTTATCATCACTACTATCTAGAAAAGACTAAAACACTTACAACCCTGCAAGGTATGGTTTTTCTAAGTCTCGACATAAGAAGGAATGATTACATGATTTTTTTCCCTTCATGTTGTTGAGACATTGGTATAAAAATTCTTGTTTGAGTTTATTTTTCGAAATTTGGATTTTCCTTCCACTTTTAAATTTATTCATTTTTGTTTTTGTTTGTTGATTTCTTTTCTCACTTTGGCTTAAGAATTCTTTTCCTTTGGTTTTCAATTTTCCTTTTGATGTCTTTGCCATGATTCATATGGAAGGCCTTCTTGTTACTTAACTATTATAGACATACTTAAGAGAGAGATTACCAATCAAGAGAAGCTGACAAAGTATCATAAAATCTGAGAATTTTTTTTATCAAAATTGTAATTATTTTGAGATTTCAATATTTTATTAAGATCTTTCAAATTTTTATTATAGTCAAAAAATTGTTTAAACACCAAAGTAAATACACTTTCTACAAAGCACTCTCTACACTTCTGAAATTGTCATCTCACTCTTTAAGGAGATCAACTGATCTCTTCCTGTCCAAAGAGTCTATTTTCTCTAGAGTATAATCCAAAAATATATTAAACTTAAAGTAAGAAGGTCTCATTAGAGCCTGGCTTACCATCAAGGGGAAAAAATAGGGCTGACATACCAACACTTCGCTAAACACATGGTAAATGACTTACTGATTGCAAAACAATTATAAAGACCAGGGGTTCTCCATCACGAGCTAGCTGATTCAGTCCAACATAAACCAGTGAAATGACATCTGTCCAAACTTCTGGCCTTACTAAACTGGGATACAATGGTCTTTTCAAAGAATATATATATATTATATATAATATATATAAGATATATATATAAATAAAAATAAAAATGAAAATACAAAGACAAATAAACCATATTATAAACGGATTATCTCTCAGATCAATAATTCTTAAATAGATGGGATTCTGAATCATTTATAATTAAAAGGTAATTCTATCAAAACTATAGATGTTTGCTGGCAGCAGTGGTTCTACCTATGACAAATGAGTATATTTTAAAACATAAGTTGTAAAGTGACCCTGCTTTATCTCTACAACTAATTAAGCACTGATATAGAATTTTGAAATATTTTAATTTATGAAGAATTTTAAGAAAATTACAATTAGATGATTCTTGCTTTTATTCAGATTAATGAAGCATTCCAAAAAATATTTCTCTTCTTTAATTATTTTTACTTTAATTTTAAGAAAATCTCACTCATATCAAACAGAAATAATTGGTTCTTCTCCCATGTATCACCATTGTTGTGGTAAAACACAACCCCCCTCCCCATTTTTTATTTCTTCACTTCAAATAATGGAGACCCTTTCTATAAAAATTTTGGCTAAACACCTTTTAGGATTTCTATTTAGTTCATTATCTTACGATTTTGCTAATTTTTCATTTTCTTTAGATTCTTGTTTTGATTGCTTTGTTAAAATCAATTTTTTATAAGCTTCATATTTATGCTTGTTAC
>APFE030097926.1:72651-132705 GCA_000404065.3 Pinus taeda
CAAGGAGAACATTTCTAAGGAGGTTTCACTAATAGATTTGATCTTTTATTAGATAAAAAAATTAGGCAAAAGATCAAGCTCCGAATTTCTAAAACAAAATCAATTTTTTGAGTTTTATTTTCTGTATTTTCATTTGTCCAAGCCTCTTCTCAATGCAGATCCATTCGTCAATGATATCCTTGGGCAATTAAACCATCCCAGATATCAATAGAAAGCTTACATTTTATTTTCAATTATTTATTTAATTGTATTTGATTAGATTTATTTTAAATGCCAGAAACGACAGTTTGATTTTATTGTTGCATTTTAATTTATTTTGATTTCTTCTTGTAGGAAAACAGTAAAAGAGATATGAAGAAAATGATCTTAATAAATGAGAATGCTCTAGCAATTAAAGGTTGGAATTTTGAGCAAATATAATTGGATTGGGCAGATTTCTCTTCAACAAACTTTCCTCTCAGGAATTCCTTTGCAAACATTATAAATATCAAATTGCAAAATGTAATAATGGGCTACTCTCTTCTGCAATTCTGGAATTCTAAAAGAACTTCTATAATAGGGATTTAGAGTTGTAGGTGGGAGAAGTGGAAATCTCAGATCTGGGGATTATTGGGGTTTTTCTTTTACATTCTTAGTTATGTATAATGAGCAAAGTTTGCACTATTGTAGCTCTGGTTTTGAAAATAGAAGCTCATGCATTGTAAAGGACTATTAGAGACCGGAGCTAGAGAAATGGATTTAATAAACTAGTATTTCAAATACTATTGTTTTAAATGCTAGTTTCATTTTTTATAACAAGCATGTCTCAATTTACTTATATATTTGTGCACTTTTGTCGGTATGGGTAATTTGTTTCTATTTTATGTTATTATTTATCTCTTCTCTTATGGGTTGAATTCTTATTTCTGAGTAACTATTTACTCATAAATCTATCTTTTAATACTGGTTTAATAAATAGTGATATGTTGTGAACTTCTTCCACATATTATTGTTTAATAATTCAAGTTACTGATTAATGATCAAAATCATTCTGAGAACTTCTTTCTAAGTGTTGTTGATTAATTATTTCAGTTAAGACGTTTCAATAGGATGTGTGCAGTATTTATAATGTTAATTAATTGAACTAGTTCATTAGTTTGATATTCATTATAAGCCAAACATATTTAAATCCCAATATTTTAAATATCTTGCTCTTGGTTGGGTTAGATATATATTTTCCTAATTGAGATAGGATTAATATAGTTTCTTTTGCTTGTATTTTAGAATAAGTTTGCATTTAGATCAATTTTCGTATTCTTTTAATTCCTATTCCCAAAGAGGAAAACTTTAATAGTGGATTGGCTGAGCCCTAAATCAGCTTACAGATCACTTTCTTCCTTGATCAGCAAGAGGGTTGATCTAATGTCTCTTTTCCACTGGTGAATGAAAGTCATATTTTAAAGCCATTGGAGATTGAGAGAAGGTAACTGGACCTAGTTGAACCAGTCGAAACCACCATTTCAAATGGAAAAAGAGTTGCTTTAAGGTCCGGACCGGGTAGTCATCTCCCATGTTGTTGCAATGATTTTTGAGGCTTCAACAAGACCTTGGGACTACAATCCAGTCTCCCAACCTCTAATTCCGTCCCTTGAGATTTCTTTTATCTCTAAGAAAGAAGAGCACAATTGTTTTAATTCTTCCTAACCGCCTGGAAGTTGGAATTCATTCCGGTCTCCCTTCTTTTGATTTGAAATATTATCATATATATATATATATATTAATAAAACAATATTAATGTCATTTATATATCAATCCAACATGTCATTGGACTTTCCAGAGTCTCTTTTTACTTAACAAAGAAAATAAAAATAGTTCTGATTGCTATCTCGAAGATGTTACATCTTCCCATCCTAAGTAGAACACCATCCCAAGTGTTTATTGTAGCCCATGAAATAGAGAAGGATAAGCTTGTATAAGTAGACTTTCATCTTCCCAAGTAGCTTCCTCTCGGGTAAATGACTTCCACTACACTTTATCTTGGGCGATAACTTGCTTCCTCAATGTTGTTTCTCTCCTATTGAGAATACGCAGGGGTTCTACCAAAAACTCCTCATCCAATTTGGCCTGCCAAATATAGTTACGTCCATTACTTATCCACCTTAGCTTAGGTATAATATAATCTCAGATTGACACATACTTACTTGCACATATTTCCAATTAATAATATGCCAAAGGTCATACACATATTTCTTTAATTGAGATACATGAAACACATTATGTATTTTTATGTGATGGGGGACAACAAGATGATAAGAAGCTAGTCCTACCCTTCCCAAAACTTGGAAAGGGCCATAGTAATGGGTGCTAATTTGGCACTGGTACCCCACTGTAAGGTGCTTTTTTCAAGTTTTACCCAGACATAAACATGATCTCTAACCTGGTACTCTTTGAAACTTTACTTCTTATCTGCATAAAATTTTTGTCTATCTTGAGCTGCTTTTAAATTCTATCAAACTTTCTTCACTTCTTGCTCCATTTCTGCTAGCATTTATGGTCCTAGGATTATTTTATCTTCTGGGTTATGCCATCGAGCGGGAGTCCTACACCTTCTTCCATACAATACTTCATAGGGACTCATATTTAATGATTCATAGAAATTATTGTTATAGGGAAATTCAACTAAGTGGAGATATTCCTCCCAATTGGTTGTCTGTTGCATCGTATATATCTGCAACATATCCTATAACACATGCTTGACCGGATCCATTTTCGCATCCATCTGTGGATGATAGGAAATGCTAAATTGGATTCTCATACCTAGTCCTATAAAAAGAGCTTTCCAAAATGTACATGTAAATTTTACATCTTTATCTAATATCACCACTTTCGGCATATCGAGTACTTGAAAGATTTCCCTCATAAATATGTATGCTATTTCTATGGCTTTATAAGTGGACTTAACAGGAATAAAGTGGGAAAATTTTCTCAACTTATCCACTACCAACATGATGGAATCATGCTGCTTCTAGCTTCTCAGAATTCTAGTGATGAAGTCTAGTGTAATCATTTCCCACTTCCACTCCGGTGTAGGGAGTGGTTGAAGCAGTCTATCAGGGTGTTGATGCTCAACCTTAACTTGTTGGCATGAAAAACACTTCGGAAGGTACAACATGATTTCCTTCCTCATTTTGGGCTAGAAATATCTTTTCCTGATTCAGAAAATAACTTTTGATGCCCTGGATGTGCAGTGTAAGGACTGCGGTGAAACTCATCTAACAACATTTGTTTGAAGCCTACCTGATTAGGGACATACAACCTTCCTTTAAGGTTAAACAATTTTTTTATTATCAATACAATATTCATTTGGGTTTTCCAAGTTTTACATTTGCATTGTTTTCTGCCATAAAAATTTGCATTCAGGATCCTTAAGGGCGACTTCCTTGAGTTATCCGGTCATGTAAAACTCCACACTATGACATTGAATTTTGTACACACGTTGAATTTTTTTGCTTACAGAATTTGCTACTCGCTTTTCCTTTCTTTTAAGATGTCTTGTATCGATGTAAAACTCACTCAAAAATGTTTTCCATTGAGCTTGGCCTGCATTTAGATTGGGATTCTTAAAGAAATTAGGTAACCTGCTATGATTTGTCATAAGTAGAAATTTCTTCCCCAACATGTAATGGTGCCATACCCTTAATGCATGCACTACTATAGTATTCTCTACATCATAATTTGAATACCATTTCTCATGTTCTTTGGGATTCCTTGACTCATAAGCCACCACTTTCTTGTCTTGCGCTAGAACTCCTCCAACTCCTTGTTGGTAGACATTCGTACAAACATTAAAGTCCTTTTTTTGGATCAACTACCTTAAAGATTGGGGTGGATGTTAACAAATGTTTTAACTGCTCAAAATGGAGTTGACTTATTATGTCCATTTAAGAATCCTCCCCTTTTTATGTAGGGATATCATGGGGTATGGAATCCTAGAAAACCCCTCGATAAATCAACGATAATAGCCCACAAAACCCATAAAGGACTGAATGTCTGCTACATTTTTAGGAATAGTCCAATCTAAAATCGTTTTAATCTTTATGGGATCAACAACAATACCTTCATTAGATATGACATGCCCCAGATATTGTATCTATTCCTTAAAAAAATCACATTTGTTGAATTTGGTGTAAAGTTGATTCTCCCTTAGGGTTTGGAGAACAATCCTCATATGCTCTTTATGTATTTCTACATTCATTGAGAAAATTAGAATATCATCAATGAAAATTAAACAAACCTTTCCAAGTAGGGATGGAAGATCCCATTCATCAAACTCATAAAGTTTCCGGGGCATTCGTCAACCCAAACGGTAACACAATAAACTCATAGTGCCCATAACATGTTCTAAACGATATTTTACACACATCTTCGTCCGTAATGCGAATTTGATGATATCCCAATCACAGATCAATTTTAGAGAACACTGTGGCACCTTTGACTTGGTCAAATAGGTCATCTATTCGAGGTAATGGGTATTTGTTTTTAATGGTCAACTTGTTCAGTTGCCTATAGTCAATACAAAGCCTCAGTGCCTCATTTTTCTTCTTAACAAACACCATAGGTGCTCCCCAAGGAAACATACTTGGTCCGATGTACCACTTATCAAGCAAATCCTGCAGCTTAATTTTGAGATCAGTTAGCTTAGGAATAATCATACGGTAAAGTGTCTTTGACATTGGGGAAGCTCCACGAATAAATTTTATGGTGAAGTCAATGCTTCTTTTTGGAGGTAACCCATATATGTCCCTTAGAAAGACATCAATAAATTCTTGAACAACAGGTATATCTTCCAAAGATTTCAATTTATCTTTTGAGTTGGTATATCCAACATGTACTGTGTATATTTGACAACCCTTCTGGACACATTTCTTTAACTGGTTAGTAGTAATTGACCGCAACCTGATATTTCTTTTAGTACCTTGTGTTTCTTGTCTGTTTCCTTCTTCTATGAGGAATTGATGGTTTTTTCTTTACAATTTATTAAGGACCAATGTCCTTCCATCCAATCCATTCTAATTAATACATCATAAGATCCCAAGGGTAGTATATTCAAATTGACTTTGGTCAGTTGACATGTATTTTCTACAGGGCAATTTTCTACCTTGGTTGTCACTCTATGCTTTGCCCTTGTAGTTAATTACACCAGCCACAGGGTTTTAAATTTCATATTTGACAACTGACATTTTTCGACCATTTTAGGACTAACATAGCTAAGGCTTTCTCCTAAGTCAATAGAAATAGACACACGCTGGTTATTTATCTCATCTTCAAACTCCACCACAGAGGGTTGATACTCTGTTTGATGATCACATTGATCTCGGGTATGTTTATGGCCAAGTATCCAAGAGTGGAAGCCTCCTAAACACTTGCTATAATTCCATTTCTGGTGAGATGAGGAGAATTCTTGTACTAGTGGGGTTCCCGACACCCCCAACAATGCAGAGGCAGTTTTGGTGGTTGTCTGAGTTCTACCTTATTAGGAGGTTCCTTTGTTTTGACTTCATCTTAGTTTTGGTTTCACTACTGATACTTTCCAAAGTTTCATCCCCCTAATTTCCTAGGCATTGGTTTCATTCCCCCTGATTTTTTACCCTTCAAATTACTTGAAAATCCCTTCCATCCTCTTTTTCCATCCAACTCTTATTTCCATCACCTTTCTGCCGCATCTGCTAATAACAGATATGAGCCTTCCAAATAGTTTCATCCATTTTTTTGGGGTTATCAAACTCTATTCGTTCCTTCATATGAACTGGTAAACCACGTAGAAATAATTGTACCTTTGACTTCTCTTCTTGTATATATGGAATGTAGCACAATAGGGAAGTAAATTTGGATATGAGTTCAGCCATGGACTATTCGCCCAGCCATAAATTGTGGAATTCCTTTCCTTTCTCATCATAAAACCTTTCCTTCAAATGTCATCCTTGAAATATTTCTAAAATGTATCCCAAGTTACCTCCTGCTCGTCCACGTTTGGAACTGTCTTAATTTCCTCCCACCAAAGGGTGGCTTTGACTCACAATTTGTAGATAGACATTTGGGCCCTTGAATGATCATCATACTCATATATCTAGAAATATTGGTTCATATTGATCAACCAATCCTCAGCTTCTTCTCTTGCTTCACCATCGAATAATGGAGGTTATATTTTCTTAAACTCTCCCTGTACTTTAATTCTTGGCTTCTTAGTCCCTCAACCTCTAGAAGTATTCCCATATTTTGCATCATTATTATTCATTCGCATTTTCTCAATTTCCACAAGACCTCTCTAGTGTTGACTTGTCTCCTCCACATGTCCATTGTTTCCACTATGATTAGGATCCCTTATGTTCTATCGGTCTAAGGGACTTTTCATGATTCTCTCCTACTCTAACCTTAGTTTCTCGTTGTCAATGCACAAGTTCATCATTTTTGCTCATAGTTATTGCACCATATCTAGTAACACAACATTCTCATTTGTCCTATTTTCCCCCTACTTGTTACAGGTATATTTGGGCACATCGCTCTCAACATTCAGATCAATACAATTAGGGCTCATCGAACCCTAATTCAATTGTTACATGCCCTAGACAAGTCATAAAACTGAATGCTTCCATCCATGGAAGTTTCCTATCTTGAAACCCTACTAAAATGCATCCTTGGGACACCATCACAACAATGGTCAGGGGTAACTGCACTACAGAGCAGGCAAGCCATTTCAGGTTTGCACTGCAGTGCACTTAGGCCCTCTTTGCCCTGCACTGGGCGAGAATGAGTGAAATTCACATTGGATTCTGGGAATATTCTCTGATTCTAGAGCATTCTAGAAGGATGCCCAGCTCTTATCTCATCTTATAAGGTCAACTTTGGATAGGCTATGGATCAATTCCCTCTCTATCCTCTCATCCCTTTGTCCATGGAAACTAACTCCAATTTTAGAAAGCCATTCAATGCCGAATTTATGACATAACCACCTACAATTCCCTATAAATTGACCACTCGTCATAGTGATCATGGGGCTGGAATTTCAAGATTGCAGAGAAATATTGTTGGTTTGAGATTTGAGTTTATGTCAAGTAATGCTATGTTGCTGGATTAGTGTGCTTTTTGTGTGACAAGGGTCAAACTGAAGTTGGATGAGTGACATGAGATCGAACCGTATTGGGTGTAACTCTTCCTTCTACATTAATAAAGTTGTTTTTCCCTTTTCTCATATTCTTGTTCATATCTATGATGATTATGTGCCTCAATGTTGTCAATTCCATTGGTTTATAGTAGATAGATAATGTATGCTTTGATCATTGTCGTTTTCTGTTTCTATTGACACATGTAGCAATTGAGCGAATTCAGTTCAAGTGGGAACAATGAGAGAAATTCAAAGGACATCAAGGAATTGAAAGAACATAAGTAAGTTCTTTCATCTCATCTATCTATTATAGGAAAAGGTTAAACCACTCTCTTTTTATTGTTCTAAGTGTAGCTACCCACTTAGGGAAAATGTGTTTATCCGTAGATGCAAATTCCATATGACAAATCGGTGACCATTCTTGGGAATGAATGTTGTTCCTGGTAGTTTACCCTTATCATATTATATCCAAATAGACATTACTTGAATTCATTGATCTCTTTTCAGTCATTTGGAGCTTTTTTGGTTGAAATTTGCACTAGAATGCCTATTCTAGGAATATGCTAGTACCAGTGCACCCTTGGTCAGGGGACAATGCACCCTTAGCTTAGATATAGTGCATTTTAGCGCACTATCTCCCACTCAGATCTATGCTGGCCCCTTTGAAGCTAAAAAACCCATCTTTTGCTTGATTTTTCCAAAGTAGCTTCTGATGTTGTTTGTTGAAAGATGAAAGTTTTTTATGCCTCGGAAATCATTTTTCATTTCCTCCCCTAGCCTTACTTTGACCTTGATTGTTTAGTGTTTCTTAAAAGATTTCTTTATCATTATCAATTCATTGTCAAAGTTAGCTTACATTGATTAGTCTTTAATTTTCTGAAGAAAAAAAAAATTGTCGTAAAATGTTCATTTATTTGAAAAATAATTTGTCGTAAAGTCTTCGTTTCTTGTGAAAAGCATTGATTGATTTTTTGTGCTTCTAGTTCCTTTTTGTTCATCTAAACACTAAAGGGACTGAAAGAAAAAATTTCATTGCCATATTGTAGTTTTTGAATGCTTGATAGGAATAGCTAGGGAAATTGCATTAGGTGTGCTCTTTGTCAAAGATCTTATTTCTCTATCCCTTACTAGCTACGATTTTCATTATTAATTAAATGAAAGAATTTTTCTCATGTTAGTTTCATTCTAGGAATTGCAAAATACATCACATGGTGAACCTTGAAAGATAAATTCTTAAGAAGATAAACTTAAAACTTATCTCAATTAACCTAATGGAGCATTATAATTTAACACATAACATTTAGAGGTCTAGGCTAGGGACATGTTCCAACGTCGTTAAACATAGCAGTTGTCACTAATTGTCTGTGATACATTTTGAGTATGATACCTCATTCCACGTACGTAAGTATATCATAGTTCATCCATGTAATTTCAGGTATATATGGCAGTGTTATAGTACGAAAAGTATAAGGGAATGCTCTCACTGTGTGGTTTCACATTAGACAATGCTAACACGGAATGGGCCTCCACGTACTTCCGGGTATATCTGAGAGGACTACATTAGGTTTCTATCCATCGTTAGGTAACCAAGTCAACCTCCTTGTACACTGTGATACACCAAAAACAACATTCAGGGAGATATCCTGCACATATGTTAAGTCCTTGGTTTACTAAGGCAGCATATTGCAATTCACAATTACTTGGTAATCCTTTTTCCTATATTATCCCTCTTTTGTTTCGTTATGTTATTTTCATCAAAATAAAATTAATTGACCATGGATAACATCCTCCACGTCACTCCTTAGTTTATCTTAGGTTGAGACATATGGCAACAACTCTGGAGTCCACCGATCAGGGAATTCCTTTTGATTGGAATCCTAGTCCTTTTCCTCCTTTCAGAAATACTGGTGCTCCATATATGGCTACATTATCCCTTCTGAGATTTACCATTGGCTTTCCAGTATGGTTGTTTTCAACTTCCTTGGTTCAAAATGTCAAGATTTCTCCACAATCAAGTACTCCTCCACCTGGACAAAATCAACCTCCAGTTGATCCTAAAGTTGACCCTTTACCTTCTTCGTCAGTTGTTTCTTCCTCCCTTTCTTCCTCTTCGCCTAGTGAAAGTATTGACACTAGTAACTAGGTGGATAAGAAGAAGAAGAAGAAAGGGAAGAAGAAGAAGCAGAAGAAGAAAATTCAACAGGGGGTAAACCAAGCAACCATTTCTTTGAATGCAACTTCTGATGAGAAATTGTTCGATAAACCTCACAAAATTCGATATCCTTGCAAAATTTTTACTGGATACCATGTTCTTCGAAATTGTTTTGGTATTCCTTAGATTGTAGAAGAATGGTATTCTCATTCACATCATCCCGTGTCATCAAATTCTGGAGATCATGCTAGTGACACACCATCAACTAGTGGTAGTAAATTTCATGGAAAGAAGGGTAAAGTTAAGTTTCCTTGTAGGTTATGTGAAGGGAATCACCCCATTCACCTTTGTCCCTATCTGGATGAAGCCCAAAAATTGTTGAATAACTGTCTTGATTCTCCGCAGCAACTTCCATCTGGTTACAAGAGACTCTCCCTTAATCCTTCACTAGTTGATGAAGTAACTAACCCAAATCAACTATCGGTCAAACCCACTCTCTCTGAATGTGAATCCCATAAGTCTATACCTGACCAATCACAGGTTGAGGAAACAATTGACCTGATTTCACCTTCATTTAATTGTACCTTTCCCATAGAGAGTGAGTATGATACCACTCAGGTTATTACCATTTCTTTAGAGTCCAATGAGCTTGGAGGAAACCCTCCTATTCCATCAAGATAGGAAGAAACTCCTCTTGTTCTCGTAATTCAAGAGGGTAATTCTCTTGTTCTTATGGTACCCCCTCCAAGTAGTCTAGTCACTTCCTTTGATTGGAATCGACTGGAAAGATGTCGTCTTCCTTCTTATGTTACTTTCCAGATCATAGTACAAATTTATAATATCATTGTATCTGGAACTATTATAGATGAAGGTGCATCTGTGAGTATCCTTTCCTCCATTGCTTGGAAACTGCTCGGTTCACCATTAGTTGTGCCTATTACCCAGAATTTGTTGCCTTTTAATAGAGGAACCAATCAACCATTAGGGATCCTTCCTCAATTGCCTATTACTTTGGTAGGAAAAATTGTTTATCTTAATGTTATGGTAGTCCCAAGAACTTTAGATTACAATTTACTTCTTGGGTGCGACTATGTTTTTGACATGGGAGCTAATTTTTCAATGCTCTTTTAAGTGATGTGTTTTCCACATGAAGGCAGAATTGTCACTATTGACTAGCTTTCATTTCTCAGTCCAAATATGGCTTCTAGTCAACCATCTTCCCTAAATGGTCCTTTTGTCCCAATGGTATCTTCCCCGCCATAGGTCAATTATGTGGCAACCCATTCCATGCCTTCATCAACTGACGATCAATTCCGTGATGTTGTGAATTATTATTGGGGGCATTGGAACTAGATCTCTCTAATGGATTCATTGCTACATATCCCTTCCAAAGAATTGTTCTCCCATCTAATGAGAACCTCTTGGAATTCATGACCTCTTATAGGTCGTGATCAAGGACTATGAGCATAGTTCCTTGTCTTGTGTGAAGCTCATTAAAAAGTGAAACAAGGAATATGAGGATAGTTCTTGGTCTTGTGTCAACCTCATTAAAATATGAAACAAAGGGCATGAGAAAACAAGGAATATGAGGAAAGTTATTTCACTGTGTCAACCTCATTAAAAAATGAAACAGGTCCAAGAGCATAGTTCCTTGTCTTGTGTCAGGCTCGTTAAAAAATGAAACAAGGAATATGAGCATGGTTCCTTGTCTTGTGTCAAGCTCATTAAAAAATGAAACAAGGAATATGAGGATAGTTCTTTTACTATTTCAACCTCATTAAAAAATGAAATAGGTCCATGACCATAGTTCCTTGTCCTGTGTCAAGCTCGTTAAAAAAATGAAACAAGGAATCTGAGCATAGTTCCTTGTCTTGTGTCAAGCTTGTTAAAAAATCAAACAAGGAATCTGAGAAAAGTTCCTTGTCTTGTGTCAAGCTCATTAAAAAATGAAACAAGGTCCCCTGGAGAAAAGTTCCAATTCGAGTCTTTGATTAGATCTTGTAAAATCCTAGTTGATTCTTTCACTTGATATCGTAAATGAACCTTCATTCCATCCACCTGATAGCCACGAGTAGTCTACTTAGGTGAATGTAATGAAGCATGGGAGGCATGCACCTAGAATCGATTCATCGTGCTAGGGGCATGTAAACCAATATCAAGCATAGTTTTTCATGGTTCAAGCTTGTGTAAAAATGAAATTGAATCCAAGCATAGTTTTTTGTTTCAATCTTGTGTAAACATGAAACTGAATCCAAGAATTGTTCCCTATGGTTCAAGCTTGTGTAAAAATGAACCCATCTCCAATTTAATCCTCATGATTTCCATTCTATCAACCTCTTCCGTCAAATGAGCCTTTGTTTTTTTCCTTCCATTGTCACTATCTATTTGTCCGATCATATGCTTTCACTTTGTTGTTTTACCCTTTTTCAGGAATAGTTGCAATGAGTGGTCTTATTAGCTAGCCTATTCACATAACTCAACATGTTTTGAGAAGTTGGAACATCACCGGAACAAGTTGCTATCCTAGACACCACTCGTTCCTCTAAGTTGAGTCCTCTTTAAGCTCTTTTCCGACTATTTAAACATGAAAATATTGTTGGGCGCTTGTCCTTTTCAGCTCATAAATAGATTGGAAACAACATCTACTCAGTATAAGTTTAACCCTTTTTCGAACTAAGATAGATTACTTATGAAAATGGAATACGTTGATAGAACAGGTGAATAGGTTCTCTCTTGTATTATTTTATGTTTTTTCGAACTTAAGAGACAAATCTGTGAAAAATAACTTGTGGAGTTTTCTTGTTTGTCCATTTTCAAACTCTCTAAATATGAAAAGGACCAAGTTCTCATTGTCATTAAACTCGTTAAAACATCAAATAGTGAAAAACTTGTTCATCATGACAAGACCGAGTTTCACCTTCGCTAGACTCATTAAAACATCACATAGTGATGGATTCACCGAAAGGGTGGAATTATAATACAAGCATATTTTATCTTCCTCAAGCTTGTGAAAAAATAAAGAGGTATTGGTCAGCAATGACTGGGGAAAATGGGAAAACAGATAAACCACTTTATGGTAGCAAGTCTCTCTTGAACATGACATTTTCAATTCATTTCTATGACTATTTGGGTTGGGTTATCTACTTGATGGTTATCATACCTATGGTCTATCACACCATTCATCACTTTGGTTTTGGGTCAATTTTGCCAATTCATTCAGTGTGACCGACATGTTTAAGAGAAGTCACTCAGTCAACTTCATCCTTTGCAATACTCATAAACCTTCATTTTAATGATCGCCATTCCTAAACCTTGTATTGTCAATCATATTATGTCATTAAAATCATTACACTTGTTTCGTGTCATTGATGGGGGGTACATCAAGGCCCTCCTATGATGAGTTGCTTCTTGTTGACATCAACACATTATCCAGGAAGTTGACTTAGAAACACCCTTCTAGTACCTTGAGGCTTGCATACATTAATGGAAATTTTCTCACTTCCAGTGATAGGTTGACATCATTGGCCTTCTACCGAAAGAATTTTTATGGTGTTCGACATTAAAACATCTATTCACACCATGCAGAATGTACTATATTACCTTGAGAATCATTATCATTATCGGTGATCTCTCTCGCGTCTATTAACAACTTACATCATTGGCTGGTAATTAGACGGTGTCTTCCCATGTTCGACTTCTAATCACATTTTCACATGCTTAGAATTGTACTTGAGAAAGCGATTAGATGAGATAGAAGACCCTGAATCTAGTTTCATCCATCGGGGCTGTGATTTCAGGAGAGTACTAAATCATCTGTACGATGGATTTACACAAATGGTCATCCTATCATGGGTCTATATCTATAGATGACTATTAGATTTATGTACATGTAATGAAAATTTTATATGTTGAGCATGTGTATTCCTTCCCTCAGCAATTCATGAAAAAATTCAAAGATATCATGATGTTATGTATTGTAATCAATGCAAGTCGTCATCTGCTTCAGATCCTCCTCATCACATCATAAAGCATATCACTTGACATTATCATTTTCAACTTCATACTTTGGGGGGAACTATTACAGGTCTATTTGGGAACATCACTCCTGACATTTAGATCAGTACAATTAGGCCTCATCAAACCCTAATTCAGTTGTTACATGCCCTAGAAAAGTCATCAAATTGAATACTTCCATCCATGAAAGCTTCCTAGATTAAAACCTTGTTGAAATTCCTCTTTGGGACACCAGTGTAGCCTTGGTCAGGGGTAACTATGCTACAGAGCAGGTAGACCCATTCAGGCTTGCACTGTAGTGCACTTAGGCCTTATTTGACCTACGCTGGGAAGAATGAGCAAAATTCACATTGGATTTTGGGAATATTCTCTGATTCTAGAGCATTCTAGAAGGATGCCTAGCTCTTATGTCATCATATGAGGTCAATTTTGGATAGGATATGGATCAATTACCCCTATATCCTCTCATCCCTTTATCCATGGAAACTAACTCCAATTTTGGAAAGTCATTCAATGCCCAATTTATGACATAACCACCTACATTTCCCTACAAATTGACCACTCATGATAGTGATTAGGGGGCTACAATTTGAAGATTGTAGAGAAATATTGTTGGTTTGAGATTTGAGTTCATGTCATGTAATGTTATGCTGTTGGATTGGTGTGCTTTTGGTATGACGAGGGTCAGACTAAAGCTAGATGAATGACATGGGATCGAACCATATTGGGTGTAACTCTTCCTTCTACATTAATAAATTTGTTTGTCCCTTTTCTCATATTATTGTTCATATCTATGATGATTATGTGTTTCAATGTTGTCAATTCCATTGATTTATATTAGATAGATCATGTATGCTTTGATCATTGTCATTGTCTATTTCTGTTGACACATGTACCAATTGCATCGATTTAGTTCAAGTGGGAGTGACGGGAGAAATGAAAAGGAGATCAAGGAAGTGAAAGATCACAAGTAAGTTCCTTTATCTCATCTATCTATTGTAGGAAAAGGTTAAACCACTTTCCTTCTTCTTTTCTAAGTGTATCTATCCACTTAGGGAAAATGTGTCTATTTGTAGATGCAAATTCCATATAACACTACCGAACCCACATTTTTGGGTTAGGTGGGGTAGTTTCTCATCCCCTTCTCATATTTTTCCTTTCAACTCCACTTTCTATATGTTTAAACATTTTCTTAATAAAAAATTTCTTGCCCAAGGCCACATAGTTTGAACCCGTGGCTCTGATACCACTCGTAACATGTAATAAGAACAACATTACATAAATAACAACAACATTTTTTTTTATTACCCTCTTGGTTAGATTACACCGATTCTACCATGATCATTAGCATGCCTATCCAACTAGGCATTAACAATATGAACATGATATAAGAAGAATATATGAAATCCAAGTCGAATACATACTTTTCCATAGTATTAAATGTTATTTATATGCAAAGGTATTGAGCTGGGTTAAAAATTTCATTTCATCAATATTGTTTGACCTCAAACCTTAACCACACTTTAGATATGATCTCCGAAGTTTCAAGAAGTTGTCATGGCTTACATTTGTATCACACCATCATGGATAGTTGGGCATCTAGCGACTGTGGATTCTCCAAGAACTGATTCGACAACAAGGATTCACCTGTAGGGGGTTAGGGTTCAGGTAGCAGTACCCTTCACCTCAATTTGATCATTTTCCACTCGTTCGCCTCCTGGATGGTGCTCTGCAACTCGACATTATTTCATCTCCTGTGATAGATCATTCCACTATTTACTGTGTGATTTCTTCACAAAACCTTCCCTGGTCATGGTGTGGGTCTTTGGTTCGACGAATTTGATTGTTAAGTTCCTCCGTTACTCAAGTCTACAAGGGTTTCTATTTCTAAAATATTTCCAACTCTGGATGGAGATCAAAACATTTTGTGGCATAGGTAGATTCACTCTATGACTCCTTAGTTCATTAATATTGCTTATGGTTCATCTTTGGCATGTCTTCTACCCCCAACTGATTTTTGGTTGCATCTTGTGCAGGTACCAATCCTCCGGCAAGCCTCCCTACTCCGATAAAATGGCATCCCTATGCTCAATTAATGAATGAGAAGTCTCAAGGTTGTAGAGAAAGGAAACCCCAGACCTCAGTAAGTTCTCCTCCTAATCACTTTCCTTGAAGATACCCTATTACTTTTTTACTTGGCACATAGTCACCCAGGGTTTCTCCTTGTGTCTTCTTGTTTGCAGGCATTTCTACACAAAGGTCTTGGTTAATGGACCTTAGGCCTCGATATCCTAACCCATGTGCCTATCTTTAGGTTATGGTCTGAGGGTGTGTAGGGTTTAGATTTAGAGTCTTAAAGTTTTGATCGTGCTATAATACCATAAATGTATGAATAATCCTTTGGTTTTGTGTTTAATGCTAAATTCTCTGCAATAAGGGTTTCTCATTTTTTTTTGTAAAGGGAGATTGCAAAGTATGAGAGGATTAATTAATTTTCCCTATTCAACCACTTTCGCTTAATCTCTAGTTTCTAGCTAGTCATTCAATTCCAGGTCGAATTTTATGAGTTTGTATATATTTACCGTAACAGTAGTATGGTTAATCAGTTTTGTTCAATTTTCTGAATGTTATGGTTATTATTGCACTTCCTCTCAAGTTTGGCATGTGATTAAAATTATATAAGGTATATCACATAATTATTTGAAATATTGTAGATTATATGTAATCGATTTGAATTGTATTTTTCTTCAGCTGGCAGTATATAATATGTTAGTCCATAATTCGTTGTCTATCTTCAGTTTTTTTCAAGTTTACAATGGAAATTTCATAGCACTTGTTACACAGTAATGAAGGGGACTAGATAGAGTCACTGCCATAGTGATAGCTTAGTCCTAACCCCCCATTACAGTCTTGTGCACTGATCCTGTGCATTGTCAAACCCTAATTTATTGAGTTAAACCATATTGTGTATCCAACACATTGATGTTGCTTGGGTTTTCCTACCTAAAACATAATTGTTGCTTAATTTATTTTCTGGTTTGAGCTTCTAGTATTTCCTTTTCAAGGTTTACAGTTTCTTTTATGGTTCATAGGTCTAAAAATACTTTCCATTCAAAGTTCCAATTGACTGTGAAATTCATTAGTTTTATGTTCATATGTTTTCTCCCTTTAGTTTAATCAGACAATATTTATAATATCACTAGGTTGTACCCCATTCCCATTAGTTTGTACCTATAGAGTGCAAAAAAAAACTTATAGAAACTCACCTAACACTTCTGGCTTAAAATCACAGAAAAATATAAAAGTCCAGAATTTATTGACCAGTGTTTCCATCCTAATTTTATTAAATACTCATACATACAAAAGTATAGATTTATTAGTGTAATTATTTGTTCTTTTTAATTTCCATGAATTTAGTAGGGCAATACCTTCTCCACCCAATCGTAAGAATGGAAATAACGTCTTCTTATACCCTCGAGCTTCCATTCCAGATCAGTAGGCAACAGTGCCAATTGTTCTTGAATCAAGTTGCAGACCTCAAGACTACAGTCCAGTCTCCCAACCTCTAATTCCTTTTGCAACAAGGTTATTGACTAGATCTAATTCAACTTTGGAAGTTCCTTATGTTACTTTCATATTCACTTTTTTCCAAGACAAACTGAACCCCTTTCCTTCCACTGAGATTTCTTTTATCTCTAGGAAAGAGTGTAATTATTTTAATTGTTCATAAGTGCCTCGATGTTGGAATTTGTTTCCGGTCTCCCTTCTTGAATTCTAAAATTTCATAAAATATAATATATATATATATATATATATAATATAAATATATATATATATATATATATATATATATATATAATAATATTAACATCATTTAAATATCAATCCAAAATGTCATTGGATTTTCTAGACTCTCTTTTTACATAAGAAAGAAAATAAAAAAAATAGTTCTGACTGTTATCCGAAAGATCTTACATCCATGTACATATTTCTTTTCTTCTTTGGAGCATTTTGTTTTATCATCTTCACCATTGTTGAAATCACACACTTAGAGTACAACAATAGATACGTGGAAAAATATATAATATGGGTGTGTTGCAACATGATGTCTCTATGACATCTCATTTCTTTATAAGTAGGTTTCTACATCTGATATCTTATATTTGTGACACATTCAATGTCATATATTAAAATTGCTTTGAGAAAGGACATTCTCAGTTGAGATCATGGTGATCATAATAGATATATTCAACTTTGGTTTTGTATTTTTTCATGGATATTGATTTGGCCTCTACATGGTCTCTTTTCTTGATAAATTTGAATGTAAACGTCTTGATTGTAAATTATATAGTACTTTGCTTAGACTAAATAATTTGTACTCAGTTTAGAGTCATTAATTTGTACTTTTTCTTTCAAGAAACTTCCTTTATTAATGAAATTCCTTTGAATTTCTCTTCCAAAGTCTCATACACTACACAAGACATAGGAATTTATTCCTCCATGTACAAGAGAAGAGATTCTAGCCCAAATATAGCCAATATGTAGATATTTTGTTCCATGGTTTCTTTCCCTTTACTGGATCTATTTAGGATCTAATAATGAGTATTTCTAAGTGACATCACACTTTTTTTTAACTTTTAAAACAAATTCTTTCACAATAACATGAGTTATGGTTTTAAGATGGGACATGCTAAGATTTGCATATACTTAACTATGAGATACCTAGGGTAATTTCCATAATGGTTGGGCTGAGGCTCTTCTAATTTCAACTTCATTTATGGATCAATTTCAACACAATCAAAAAAATTGATCCAAGCCTCAATATGAAATCCAAAGCCAGCATTGTTCAGAGGCTGAAGGCTTCCTTCTTCATTACTCTCTATGCCTATTCTAATCTTAGCTTTACAGATTAAAAGAGGATGAAAATTTACTCAAAGAAGGTAGCCTTGTCCCTCATGTTATTTGTCAATGCATGCATTCTCTAAGTTTGTGAGCAGCTTCCCTCAGTGAGGAATGATGCTTTGACATCAATTTTTTCTACAAATAAACCTTTACGTAAAATCCTATATGAACCATTAGACAGATTCAATTCCTCCTCTCAAAATTTTAGTTTTATGACCTCTTGCCTTTGTAAGCCAACAAGAGAGAAATCAAAACATCAAAATCCTATGAGAACCTCATATGAAACTCGAGTAAACTTCAACTAGAGTAAAGCGTACAACTCATAATTTCACCGAGAGCAATTTTTTATGTAGAATTTTGCTAAAGCCTTTGTATATTCAAATCTTGGAGACTACAAACCCAATACTTCAACAAAGTTTCAAATATTAGGCTTCCATAAAAGCGGCCACTTTAGTTTCTCACGTATATTAGCATATGCATGCACGAGCTTCTCAATTTCCCTAAGACCAGGATGACTCAAGCTCCAAGAGAGGGAGATTTAAAAGACTTGGACTTGAATGAATGTGAATTCCCTCTACCCTCAAATGTATCTTTATTTATAATATATTGAGGAAACCATGGGAATATTTTGAACTAACATATATCCCATCTTGCTTTTTTGTAGATTCTTTGGGATTTGAGTCGATTTTCACCAGAAGTTGGGGAGGTGCTCCAAGCTGCAAATTAATCCTTTGAAACATAGTGTTATAGATATTATTCATCTGGAAAAGAGTGTTAGAGTAAGATTTCAAAGGTGTTGTGCAAGAAATATCCCTCTACTTGTCAGATTCATTTGAAAATCTCATAAAATGTTAAGAATAATTTGTTGTATCCCACATATTTTTTTACATTTTTAATACTATTATTGGCCTTCCTTGAATCAGATTTTTATGAGCCATTGTGCATGACCCTTCATGAATGTGCTTAGAGCACATGCTTCATATAACAATTTTTAATAGTTAAAGTGAAGAAATATTTGAAAGAATATTGTCGTCAAATTATTTTATGGTCAACTTTGCTTCAGTTTAATCCAAAAATATTCCACCATTCTATCAGCTAGTTTGGTACTATTCCACCAAAATTAGTAAGTACATGCTTGAATTTTAGGAGTAAATATGTCTTTGTAGGGTTTTCTTTACATATAAATTCTTACTAGAGTGTCTTATATTAGGAAAAGCCATAATTAGTTCCAGGAAATTTTAATTGTGGGATTTTTTGTGGCCATAATTATAGAGTAATAGATCTTTTCATACTATAATATTTGTGCTAAGGGCCTCTTTGTTAGTGTGATTCTTGACAAATTAGATTTATGTCACAAAAATTTTTTATAGATGTTTTTTTCTTAACAAAGTTTGTGATTTGTGCTTTCATTGATCATATCTGGTATCATGGTACTACAATGTGGTCTTGATCTAAATATTAGGACCATACGTATACGTGGAGTCGATGGCTATAAGTTTGTGTCTAGCACTTGAGTACTTCTAAGTTGTCATGTGGTTACCCAACTTTCGATGTATTGTCTCTAGTCAAGATTGTTTGGAATATCTTAAGTTTCCTTATGATTATTTCTAAATTTAGCTACTGCTATTAAGCATTGAACTAGCTCCCTTGATGATTTTTTGACACACTCGATGATTTATGACCATGCTTACTCGATACCTTTTTGGCATGCTCGCTTGACATTTTATTAGCACACTTTCACATATTCTCTACTAAGGAAATATGTAATAGAATTTTCTATCCCTTTGATATGCTCTATCTCAAAATTATAATTAGAGTACAGAGCTTGTCATCTAGTAAAATTTGCCTCACTTGCCTTCTTAATAAATCTTTATTCAAAACATTTATCCTCACCACTGGATTAGTTTTCAGAAGATTTTTTTGATTGATAAGATAGATGTCAAACATGTCAAGTGCAGTTAGTGCAACCTTAAATTACTTACCAATTGTTGAATAGTTTTCCTCATATTCCATCCAAGTACCAGAAGCATATTGTATAATTTCTTATTTAATTCCTTTTTCAGACTATATCACTTGATTAAGAACTGCATCGCATCCTATATTTCTTGCATAGTTTCTATATTCGACATCGTGATGCTAAAGAGAGATAATGTTCTTCAATATATTTTGAAAAGACTACCTTACTTGATCCATTACCTTATGAAATTTTGAAGGTTTGTTTTTCAGGCCAAATGGCATGACACTCCACTCATAATGTCCAACTAGTACACTGAATGTATTTTTGAATTTATCTTCTTCTCTAATAGACATTTGACAAAATTCTAATTTGAGATCAGACTTTGAAAAAATCTTAGCACCAACAATCTTATCATCAAAAAATACTTTATTCATTGGTTTATAATGGATAACTAACTTGATTACCCCTCTATTTTGTTCTTAATGTTTCTTTACATAGAATCCATAACAGTTCCAAGGACTGTTGTATTCTCTAATCAAACCCTTCTAGCAAACCCTTTTTCTCTTCTTCGCATAATTTTTTGTTATCAACATTCATAGGGATTGCTTGGCTCTTGCAATATTTGCCTTTATATGATGGTTAATAATGGAGCTCAACAAAATACTTATTTTCCTTCCAGAAGGAAATAGGGTTTTCTAAACATACCTTGTTGGCTTGATGGGGCCTAACCCAGGTTCAGAGTTATTTAGCCAAACAAATCCCTATACTACTAGCCCTTTCGTCAACAGCTCATGGAGTGCGGACTAAGGTCTCACCCGAAGCAGTATGGGGGGATGCAGGAACCAAGTTTCTGCACCCTTGAGATGTTTAAGGGGTCGATTTAGTCTGACCGTGACTATCTCCGTGTAGGTCACTTCACACACTTTCCTGACCTTCAAGGCCTTCACACCCTATTATACTCGACTTCACACAACCCTAACCAGGGGCTGAGGATCTTTCGCGCTACAAAAGTAGTTATCTAAACTATTTCCCCAAGTCACACCACAGATCTTACTTATATTCTTATAACAATTAGTTATCTCCACGTAAACAGATACTTTATATTATATTTACTTATTCAACACATTCATATGAGTTCACAGAACAAATAAACAGTAAACTTGGAATTCATACCCAATATACTTCAAGGCATAAAACAGGAAAAGATACACAGAAATATTGGAAAACTTCTCTTTATAAATGCTTCAACTAGTTATAGACTCAACCTCCCCTACACGCTCAGTTGCAGGGGTCCATGCACTCAACTGCAAACTACTAGGCCTTTGCACACTCAGCTGCAGAGCCTTCTCCTACTCTATGACCCAAAGACACGACTTTACACTTAGAATTAATGCTTCATCATTAGATCTTACATGGATGACTTCCTTGTCCCTTTACACTTAGAGCCTTGCTCTATTTATACAATCCCATGGTCTGTAGACCATGGGTAGAAAACTCAAGTTGACATTACATTACAAAAGTAAGGGTGGACAACCCTATGACTCAATTACAACTTTGCGCTCCGCGCCCATAAATCACAGAGTCTTTACATCATATTAGTCAAAACTTGGGCTTTAAGCCCCAAAACGTTCCTTGGGGAGATCTCACGCCCAACAGGACCCCAACACAAACATCGTAACTCACCCTCAAGTCACTCTGTTGATGAGGAGATCTTCCCGTGGAGACCTCCCAACTTTGCTCAGACTGTTGCAAGGTTAGCAGGGCACTAAGAGGTTGCCTATAGTATCTCCTGGGCATGCTGTAGAGAGACTGCGATATCTGAACTACTTCCCTATATTTGCTCCTACGTCCCTTGCATCTGTTTATAGTCTCGCGCCTCCTTTCATCTGCCTAGAGCGAGCGCTAATACTGTGCTTCTGTTGGCTAGTCAGATAGTCGGCCCATCAATGTATGGCTTCAACTGACTATCATTCACTTTGCCTGGGAAAGGTTCACCATTTAGCTTAACCAATTGCATCACGCCTCTGTCTGTGACCTCTTTAATAACATACGGTCCCAGCCAATGCATTATGAACTTTCCTAGGAATTTATCAAACTTACTATCATATAGTAACACCAAATCATTCGCTTTGAAGGTGCGCAACTTAATATGTCGATCATGCCCGGCTTTTTTGCAATGCTTTTGTACCTACTGATGGAATCCAGCCAAAAATATTTCCTCTTTGAGTTCCTCCAACTATGCGAGCCTCTCTTCCATGGCTCCATGGTCCTTCATAGCTGTGAGCACTGCTATGCATAGACTAGGCATGATAAACTCCATTGGCATTACGGCTTCCACTCCATAGACTAGCTGGAGAGGTGTTCGTCCCATCAGTTTCTTGCATGTCATCCTATAAGCCCATAATACTACAAGTACACACAGGTCCCAATCACTTCGCTGCACATTGCATACTTTGGTCAGTGCAGTCTCCAGTATTTTGTTAAATGCTTCTACTATCCCATTGCCTTGTGGGTGATATGGTGTTCTTTTCTGATGAGACACCTGAAACACTTATGTCAGTGTACTAATTGTTTTGTTGAGGAAATGTGTACCATGATAGCTTGTCAAGATATTTGGACATCCAAATTGTGTCAGTACATGTTCAAACAGAAAGTTCACGATCATGGCGGCCATGCAATCTTTTACAGGTTGCACTTCTGCCCAACGAATCAGGTACTCTATCGCATTGATAATGTATCTCGCACCCATTGTTCGGTGAGGTTTGATAGGTCCTATGAAGGCAATCACCCACTTTTCAAAGGGTTGTAACAACATTTGTGCATTTAAAGGCATCTCATCCCTCTGCAATGGTTTCCTATTCTTTGACATACATCACAGGCCTTGCAATGTGCTTTTGAATCTTGATGAAGGGTCAGCCACCACAACCCTACGCGAAGAATATTTTGCGCAGTCACTCTCCCTACATGGTGTCCTCCCATAGCATCCCCAGGCACATCCACAAGGATATGGCTTTGTTCCATTTCAGGTACATACCTTCGCAATATCTCATCATTGCCCATCTTATATAGGTGCCTCACAATGACAAAAAAATTTGCTCCGTGCACCACCAGTTTCTTCTTCTGCTGGACAGAGTACTCCTTCAGTGCAGTTCCAGTCATGAGAAAGTGGATTATATCTTCAAAGTGTCCATACACTATGTGCACAACAATGAGTTGTGCGTCAGATAATCCTTCCTCTAGACTAGTAGGTTCCTCTCCTGTCTCAATGCATGACAGGTGATCCGGTCCTGCGTTTAGTCACCCAGGCTTCACAACAACCTCAAAATCATATTCTTGGAACAATAAAATCCACTTACATATGCACCCCCCCAGCACATGCTTATTGACTGTGTTCCTCAATGCAAAGTTCATGTGCATCTGTGCTAGTTTTTTTACCATATTCCTGTGCCAACGTGGACAGATGCGTGCACAGACCATCCCATACATTGTATTTATCTTTTAGTCGCATCTTAGCTTCGAAAAATGTATGCACATCATTCTCTAACATTCGCGCCAGTCCTCAAAGCTTCCTTCATGCATACCCCACCACCTTGTAGCACACAGTACCCACTTCAAAGCCTCAAAATGTTGCTTTTCCGACACCTCCCTTTCAAATCTATCCAAGAAAGCATCTACCTCACCTAATCCATCATAAGTAGGAAAATCTCTCATTTCTGTTGATACACAATGGAGTGATCTTGTCATCATGTTATAGTTCAGCATGGTTACATCGTGTAACCAGTTCTGCCATTGCTTTATCTCTTCATCTGAATTTGATGTACAGGAGCTTTCACACTCCAATGAGATTTGTCCATCCGCAGTGAGATTTACCCAGCCTTTCTCTCGTACGGTTATCTTGTAGATGCAGTCCAAATCATCGTCACTTTCATAGTCATGCACTGGCTCTGTGTAGCATGATCCTTCTGTAGGGTCCAAAGATATGACTATAAACAAAGACCTTTTCTCAAAAATCATCTTGTGCTTCTTTAGTTTAATCACCCCATTCATGTCAGTGGCCCAATCGATTCCTAAGAGTGCAGGGTAGGGATTTCTATCATCAACAATCTCTATCACTTCAAATTCTGCTAGCGTGCTTTCCCCTTCAATATCCATGGTGATTCCCTACAATGTCCCCATAGGTATTATCTTTTGCTGGTTCACCATTCGCAGATGGATAGGAGACCATTGCAGTGTAGGCCTTCCCATGTGCTCCCATGTCTGCTTCAGAAAAACATTTGCGTTCGATCCTAGGTCCATAATTACTTGGTCCATCTCATATTCTCCAATCTGCATGGTCAACCTCATTTCTCTTCCTGTCCTTGTCGCATGCTTTCCAATCTTCCAGACTATGTGCGACTCTCCTAGCGCGATCCCAATGCATCTGTTAATGAGTTCATGCAGTCCCTTTACATGCTTACTGTCACGTAGTAGCTTCATGCATGTCTTTAGGAACATCATAAGCATGGATGGGTCCATTTCCTTCTCTGATCTATCCTTGCTTCCTGAATTGGAGGCATCAACGAAGCTCTTCTCAACTTCCATGAAGATTTCCTTAGTGTGCTCTAAATCAAACTCTGGTTCTTTCATCAGACCCTTGCAAACCCAATTGCTATCTTTGGACTATTTTCCTTTATCATATCCCATCGTAATTCCACTTCGGAGCAAAATGTTCGCATTTGGATCTTCCTCATGCAGCTCAGACCTCATCATCTACAGGTTTTGAGTTATGGGAGGTTGTAGCGCTCCCTTATCCCGCAACCTAGTTATTAGCATAGGACAATCCTTTGTCTCATGATCAAACAAGGTATAATATGGAAATGATGGATGCATTGCATTCAAACAATCACAAGCATAATGTCCTGGCCCTACGCAATTGTAGCATATCAGCTGTCCGCAACCTCTTCTAGGTCCTCCTCCACCTCGGCCTCGTCTGTGCCCATGAAATCTAGTTCGTGCCACTGCTGTGTTCCAGTCATGGGGCCACATTTCAGCTTGAACTTTGTAGGTGGGAGTCCTGCCCATCATTAACTCATAGCTTCTGTAGGTGTGATTATCGTGTCCAACTGATCTACAAAAGATACAGAACAACTGTTGTGAATTCTGTGTGTACTTTTGTAACAAATGGTAGTTGTTCGTAGTATTCTTGCCTCCTATTTGAAAAATCACATACCACAAAGTAGGTGCCATGCTAGGTCTTACTTGTGCCTTAGGTGTGGCGTTAGCGATGCTACAAACCATTCATGGTGTTATCCATCTGTCAAAGTCATGTTAGCTTCGCAAATTGTGCACTTTAGTCTCTAATCCAATTACCATGGGGTCTCTCCTAGTAGCATTTTGATCTCTTTGAATCTAATGATTGACTACGCCTCTGAGTTTGGCCTGCTAAATTCTCTTTTCAACGAAATTTGGATATCCATGATCCCCGCATTCGGATTGTCATTAGAATTCTTAATGTACCAGGTGTTACACTGAATTTTGTCACCTTGACTATCTGCAGTTTATGTGGCCTCATCAATAGCCACATTGTCCTCTTTGTCAAGCCCCATACCTCTGCTCTTCATGTCAAAACTTCAAAGAGAGAGAAAGTCACTTGAAAACATGTTTATCTCTGGGTACGCAGTTTCTCTCTAACTTGCCTGCGTGTACGCACTCCATATACATTAGACCTGCGTAGTAATACGCTCTGTATACTAAAGCTAGGGTGCGTACCCCTGTAAAGGTCAAAAAGCGCAAGTTTCATCTTTAAAAAGTTACTTGTGGTCACTTCTAGAGCCTTCTAGAAGAGTTTTTGACGTGTATTGAGCGCCTCCAGATGGTTCATGCACCCCTATGATAGAGGAGCTTATCCCATCAAGAGAGGAGCTACCCCATCCAAAAGAGGGAGTATCCCATTGATGTTGGAACTGAATAACCTCTTCTAGAATACTATAAATACAGGCATTGGGCCAAAGGAAGGGAGGTTGAAAGCCGAAAATTCTAAAGGGTAAATGCTGCTGGAATTAGGACTTCCATTTGTTGACTTGTGAGGAGAGATCACTATCCTTCCTTGTTGCCATAGTGGGAGTGGGTGAGCTTGTCAAAGTAGAGGAAATCTCTTGCTGGACCCTGGGAGGAGCTTGCACAAAACCAAGGCTCAGGTTGTAATGGTTCCTCTGATTATTTAATACAAATAAGTCCATTCTTCTCAATGATTTGTTAATGAATTATTTCATGTATTCCTTGGTCAATATGATAGATATGCTTTGTTTTATGATGAATATTCAGATGCTATGTAATCGTTTGCTTTGTCAATGTATGCAGGTCTGAAAGTGAAGGAGGAGCTCATCTGGATCAGCAAGGCTGGACTGCTACAACAAGCGTGGGACCTAAGGTAAGATCGAAAAACATTTGAATTCTCGTAGAATGATGTGTATCTAGAGAAGGATAGCTCTTGTTTGGTTTGTTTGTCATTAGAGAGTCTTAGACTCCTAGGGAGGTTAGATTTGCCCGCAAATATAACTCATTCCGTGTGACACTAGGGAAGTTATTGAAAGGCACGAACAACTTGGCACCCTTGGCATCACAATTAAACTGTTAGGTGTGGCACCCTTGGAACTTCTAGGGAAGTTCTTGAAGGGAAAAACCAAGCTTGGCACCCTTGGAACTTCTAGGGAAGTTCTTGAAGGGAAAAACCAAGCTTGGCACCCTTGGAATCATTAAAAAATAAATAATAATAAATAAATATAAGTAAGGAATGAAAACTAGGTAAAGTTACATCAAGGGTAAATGATGATTAGAAACCAAGGTAATTAAATCAAAAATAAAAACTTGGAATAAGGAGGATCATAGGAAGAAATAAATAGAGTACCTTAAAAATGCTACCCTCCCCATGTTGGAAAATACTGGGTATATTAGGTGGTTTAATTAGATAAAAAGGGAAGACAAACATATTGTAAGGATAAAGATTAATCCTAAACCAATTAAACTTAATTAAGAAAAGAGGAAGGTGAATTAAAATAAGAAAAATAAATTAAATTTAGAGAAATGTAGAGAAGTTTCATGTAGCATAAATCAACATAAGAATATTCCTCTAAGAGATAACCTGAGTTAATTTAGGAAGTAGATTGGGGATAAAATCTTGACTCATTAATTGACTCCAAGTAATAACCTCAATTTAAGGAATAAAAGCGGGGAATAAAGAGACAACTAAGAGAAGAAATAAGAATCTTGTGAGGTGAGGAAAATATTAGTTTTAAATAAAAAGTTAAGTAAATAATTTTGGGTGACCCTTGATGAGAGAGTGACACATGGGTAGGTGAATAATCAAACTATTAAATTAAAACAAAATATAGAATATTATAATTATGCATGACATGCCAAGTGTCATCTATGAAGACTCTTATAAAATAAGGGGCAAGCCATGGTAGAGGGGACTTTTTTTGGGGGAACCCTATTGTTGGATAGATGATATGATGTCAGAGCAGTGATTACGAAGCTATAGTGAGTTTGGTGAGGTAGAGGATTTTTAGAGAGGGGACTCTTGAGCTAAGGGTGCTCTCCTCTGCCAGCTAGATTCTTCCTCCATTCTACAACCCCATTGCAACTCGGGGGTCCGCGGGGAAGAAGAGTACCCAAGGAGTAGGCTGGGAGGTTAACCGGTGGGTCTCGTTTTCGGATCAAGTGCGTCATCATACACTCGCAGAAGTGACTGACAACGAGGGAATACCAGCGACAACAGAGCAAGCGGAGTCTCGTCTTCCGGTGTACAGTACATGTGTATTTCGTTACTACTTGATCTTAGATTAAAAGTATGTAAATGTTATGTTATGTCCCTGAAATGAGTATCAACAATGTGTGTTGAATGAATTGAAATCTCTATGCCGTTTCTTTTCTGTTGTGATTGTGGTGTAATATATTATAATATATATATATATATATATATATAGTTTAGCTGGGTCCTTACACTTTTCTTGTTGGTGTCACGTCATTTTAATTTGTTGGCAGTGAGCAAAATTCCTACATGTTGATATGAAAGTTGCACAAAATGCATGTTAGCATTTGTTTAAGAGCACAATTATGAGTTTTTTATTGAGAATGTTGTAACATGGTACACAGTGCATAGTTCTTGGTTAAATGATATGCTTGCAAGTTGTAAGGAATGCCATGAAGTGGAGGTAACGGTTGTAGCAAAAAAAGATAACTTGTGGAGAAGCATGTTGGGAGTGACTCTCTTAGTGAGTGCTCTTATTTTCCTTGATGAGATCTCATTTATTGGTAGTAGCAATAAGTTGTGTGATTATCACATTTGAATATACAATGGAGAGACAATGTTTGTTATTGTATTGGTAGAAAGCCTTATTGACTCACTAAACATGGATATTGTCAAGAAAAGCATATGAGAATGCAATTGGTAATTTCATAGACAAAGGTTTGCATGAATGCATATGGCAAGCTCATTGAACGTTTTGTTATAAGGGATACACTACATATAGTTTATCTTAAATAGAAGTAAAAGCATGAAAAGCGATGATAACATGCGTTTCTTGTTCCTATATAACTTCAAGTTTGGAGTAACAATGAAGTGTTCTTACATGATGTAAAGGGTATTGTTTTAAAAAAGGGTGTGGTTCGCATAAACCTTATTGTTGGTCTTATAGGGTTTGTTCGCAAATCTCACAAGTCATGAGAGTGTTGGGGACAACTAGGAATTTTGGAAAGGATATGTATATCCTAGAACATGTAACCTTGGATAATGTTGTTCTTCATGTACTCATTAGAGAAATTTTGAGGTCTAAATTGGGCCTCCTGAGGAATATTATAAAATAATAGTGGAACTAACAAAATAATATTGTATTACCTCATCAAGTTTTGGAAGGAAAATAAAAAAATAAAAAAATTCAACTTGTATTTTCAACTTATTTCCATATGATTTTACTCAAATTTCGAGTGCGAGCATTGTAATCATGTTTTTTCATGTATTTCACATTTTTCGTGTAGTAGGGTCTATCAAGAATATGCAACATCGGTACTCCTTGGATACAAAATTAAATTCCACATCCAGTGAGTGCTCCCGCTCAAAATTTGAGAAAAATCATAGGGAGATGAGTTGAAAATATGCATTGGAAAAGTAGTTTTTTTTTTTTTTTAATTTTTTTATCTTTTACCTTTTTATTCCAAAAATTGTGAATCATTCCCCATGGTTGACGTCACTGTATTGAATCATATTGGTTCTTATAAAGTTAATTTTTGTTGTACATTTTTGTTTTGAGGCCCATTTTTTACCTCAAAATTTCTCTAATGTCTATATGAGTTTATCTAATGACCATCGCTCTTGCAATCTATATTTCTTCTAGGGGACTATTGCTTCACATGTATGAGATGTCATGATAGATTGGTTTACATTGTACGAGATCATAGAACCACAAGTGGAGTGTTAAAAATAGCTCTTACATGTGTAGTTGTCACCAAGTAGTTACCTTGTGAAGTCCTCTTGCTTCACAATGTCAAGCTTTGTTAAAATTGGTTCTTGCACGTTGTTAGCCGTCACTAGGTGGTCATCTTGTGAAATCCTTTTTCTTCACAATGTCAAGCTTCATGTTCTTCATGACAAATTCCTTCTTCTTTATATTGATAAGCAAAGATTCCATATTTAAATTCCATGAATTGAAATTGTGCATATTGAATTTTTCAATCTTTGAATTTCTAGATGGCAAACATTCTACCACAAATATCTTTGCAACCTCTCATTGAAATTAGTTCAAAAGAAAAAATGTTGATTCAACAACAATATTTAATGTGAGCATTAAGTTTCTTCAATTTGACAAAAAAAGTGTCTCGAAACCAATAATAGCACTAATACCAATTATTAAACCTTAACAACAACTTGTAACAAAGGGAGAAGAATCTACATCACAAAGATAATATTCAACATAAACATGAAATTCAAATATTTCAAGGTTTAACAAAGCACACAACAACAAAGAAGTTTTTCTTATGGAAGACAACATTCCATGATTTATTTATTTTTCCTTTTATTACAAATTACAAACATAGGAACATCATTAATTAAAAAAAAAATCGAAAATACAATTAGAAAACAACACTACTTCTAAAACACGTCAATGCAATTCATGAATTTATTTACATGCTCCATATTTAAATGGATATTGTGAAATACAAAGATGATGCACCTCAATATCCTAACAGATGGAAGGGTTCATCTTGTTTTTGTATTAGAGAATCGCAATGTGTAAAAAAAATGGGGGGAATTTTATAAGCAACACCTTGACTAAGGAAATTTTATTAAAAATAATAACAAAATCTAGTGGATCATCATCTTTTTAAATGCCATATTCTAGAAGTAAGAATCTAAGGGTATTAAACTTCAAGAGAAATAAGTCTCCGATGCAAGTAAAATCATCCAAATTCAAATCCATGAGTAGACTTTTGAGCTAGTGACCTCATCCTTGGTTGTGTATATTGCACACAATATCCAATGTCTAACTTTTCCACGTTGTGCCCTTAGGGGTTTGGTCTATTGGCCAGCGAACATTATGTTAAGGTGTTTGGGCTGTTGCACAAGTCACAAGTTCAAACCTCGCTTTACTCGTGCTTCGTTCCTAGGGGTGGGTGGTTGCACCTGGGGGTTATAGTGGCAACTAATGAGTATCAACCCTGTGTCACGCGAGTATGAGAAATGTTGTGTTACCGATTCCTCCTGATATGTGATTGGGCAAAGTCCCTTTTCAATGAGTCCTCCACAAAAGGAGTGTTTTTTGGAACAACTATTCAACATATTGAAAATAGGAAATTTTATAGAAACTGACCACCAATACGTAGAAACAAAAAAATAGTTGAGAACAATAAATAATAATAATAATAATAAATTAAACCAAAAGAACTCCCATTGAGAAAGTTATATTCATTTAAAAAGAATTGTTAAAAAACTACTAAAAAGAGTTGGTTAATTGAAAGTAACACATGGCGATGTGTAATACATGGCAAGCTTGATTTTGTGGCACTTGATGACATTATTGATATGCAAGTGAACACGACAAGGCATTGACATAGAAAAGTGAGAAGAATACACATCACAAAGATAATATACAACATAGACATGAAATTCAAATAATATAACCATAACAAGACACAAACAATAACAAAGAAATATTTTTACTAAAAATAAACAATCATCTCATTTGTTGTTTTTTTTCTTTTGCAAAAAGTAAAAAATACACAAACATAATTAATCCTAAAATCAAGAATGCAACTGGAAAACAACACTAGTTTTAAGACGCATGAATGCAATCCATGAATATCTTTACACAATTCATGTAAAAATGGACATGTGAAATAAACAAATGCTATACATCAACATCCTAAGAGATACAAGAGCTCAACTTGCTTTTGTATTAGAGAATCACAATATAAACAACACCATAACTAGCAAAAGCTTGTTAGAAAGAATATCATAACTCAATGGATCATCATCTTTATAAATGCCATAGTATAGAGTTAGGAGTCTAAGAATATATTAAACTTTAAGAGAAATAAGTCGTCCATGCAAGTAAAATCATCAAGATCCAAATCCATGAGTAAACTTTTGATACCAAACACAATATCCCAATTTTTTCCATGTTACATCTACGTATCATCCCCTTCAAATGAAACAAGTCAAAAGATATTCATGTCCCTATGAGTCCACATGTTGGTCATTCTTCTTATGCAAATCGCTTGACTTTTACTTGAATGCATCCATGGACAAAACTTTTGTGCCCAAGGTGATGCGATAAAGTCATTTTCTAATGAGTCCTCCATACAAGGGGTGGATTTTGTAAAAAATATACAACGCATTGAAAATAAGAAATTTTGCAAAAATAGACCACCAATACATACAAAACTAAAAATTAGTTGAGAACAATAAACATTGAACTCAGAACAAACTCCAAATCAGAATGTTATATTCATTTGAAAAGTATCGTTAAAACTAAACTACCAAATGAGTTGTTTAACCAAAAGTAATACATTGCAAACTTGATTATGTGGCACTTGATTGCATTAATGATATGCAAATGACACATGACAAGCCAAAGTGACATGGCAAGGTGATGTTGCAAAATGCCATGTGTCAAGCAATGATAAACCCATGTAGCAATAAGTGCACAACAATGTGGCAATAGGGTGCATTAGAGGAAATTTAAGCTTGAAAGTGGCTTCCTAAGGAAAAATAATAAAATAAGAGATGAATTTTGGAAGGAAAAGAAGAAAACTATTTTTTAATTGTATTTTTGGCTTTTCTCCTTATAGGTTTACTTAAATTTCAAGTGTAGACACTTGTTGGATGCGAAATTAAATTTCACATCCAACGAGTACCCATAATGCATACTTCTGAGAAGACCCACATTGATAAAAATTGAAGATACATTAAAAAACATGTTGAAAACGTTTTTTTAATGTATCTTCAATTTTTATCAATGTGGATCTTCTCAAAAGTATGAATTATGGGTACTCATTGGATGTGGAATTTAATTCCACATCGAACGAGTGTCTACACTGAAATTTGAGTAAACCTATTAGGAGATAAGCCAAAAAAAAAAAAATAGTTATATTTTTTTCCTCCAAAATATTTACATGTACCTCTTTTTAAATTTAAAGGATTTTGATTGGTTTACATATTATGACATGAAAATTTCATGGGCACTTTTAGGCTGAAATTTCCTCTAATGTTGGTCTAACTTATATCTCGTGATTTTCACATCACTAAATGGTAATCTTTGGTATGCATGCAACTAAGATGCCACTTTTAGAGAAATTTTCAGGTCAAAATGGGCCTCAAAACAAAAATGTACAACAAAAATCAATTTTATAAGAACCAATAGGATTCAATATGGCGATGTCAACCATGGAGGATGATTCGTTATTTTTGGAGTAAAAAAAAAAAAAAAAAAAAAAAAAAAAAAAAAAAAAAACTATTTTTTGAACTCATATTTTTAACTTATCTCCCTATGATTTTGCTCAAATTTCGAACAGGAGTACTACTTGAATGCAAAATTCAGTTTTGCATTCAAGTAGTACCCATGTTGCATAATTTCAATGGGTCCTACTAAATGAAAAATGTAGTAGGGTCAATCACGTTTTTTCACGTATTTCACATTTTCAATATAGTAGGGTCCATCGAAAATATGCAGCATGGGTACTCATTGGACGCAAAATTGAATATGCATTCAACAAGTGTTTTCGCTTGAGTAAAATTGTAGGGAGATAAGTTGAAAAAATAGTTTTTTCTTTTTCTTTTTTCCCTCCAAAACTTGATGCGGTAATCTAATCTTATTTTATTATTTCCAATATTATTTTATAAAATTCCTTAGGAGATGCATTTTAGACCTCAAAATTTCTCTAATGATGGTTGGATGTGATGTGATCGTAATAAACTTTAAAAAAAAATCAAAACAAACATATAAAGTTAATGCCCTCATACATTCAAGAATAAGGTGGTCATTGAGAAGGGCACATGGATATACACCAGAGGTGGTGATTGAAAAGGACCACATATAACATTGATGTAATTCCTTTGATTAAGAGGTCCATATATGTGAAATTAGAAAAAAGCACAATTGTAGTGGTTATCATAATGAGCTCCCCAATGCAATGAATGTCCTAAATGCCCAAGGTTTATCAAGGCTAGTAAAATAAATGCTAGTTACCTTTCCAACTTAGAGCAAAGAGAGAGTCATCCACTACAAACCAATGCCACTACAAAATCACTAAAGGAGAAATCGAGATTTCTAAAGGATCACCCCCAAAGCATATGGTTCTAAGGCTAAGAAAGGGATAAACTTGCTCTCTAAACCCTATAAACATAACCACTAAGAGAACGCCAAAATAAAGGCCCAAAATATTCATGTTAGCCACACAATATGATAATTTTACTAGAAAAATTACGAGATAAGATCAAACTATGCAAATTTGTTTCTTATTTCCTAAGTTCGCTTCAAATGCAAGTGCAATATTAGTGTTCTATTAAGGAAAATTGCATAAAAACAAAACCAAACCTTGCATATTTGCCTCGTATTAGCTTAATTTTACTCAAAGCACAAGGCCAAAGCATACACAAATTAGTGAGAAATAACCCCATAATGTATTGAAACAAACACATAAACCATAAATATTTAAAAATAAATTGTATATATTGCAATTTTATCGCATTTATCAAATAACAAGAAAAATGACCATATCTCAAGAAAATGAAATTATTTATGAACAAAATAAAAAGCATTCACTATTAAAAACAACACTTGATGGAGTAATTTACTTGACCAATTGCAGAAATAATGATGTCACTTTGTGCCTACAATACAATATGACCACATAGGTCCAAGTCTATGAAAGGGAGGAGCTTGGTCTTCAAACCATATAGACAGGGGGCTAAAAGAACACCAAAAAAAGGCCCAAAGAACTCGTATAATCCATGTAGTATTAGTATTTGACGAACAAAAATATTGCAACAAGACAAGGCCAAATCATACAAAAAAAATTATTATTTTCCAAGACCACTCGAAGTGCATGTGTAATATTATTGTTTGATAAGCGATAACTAACCAAACTATACAAATTTATTTCAAATTCCCTCAAATTTGAGGCAAAACACATTCAAAAATTTGTTGGAAAGAGTCACAAAACGTGTTGAAACAATCAAATAAATCATGAACAAAAACATAACAATTCAAACTTGTCAATTGGGTTTGTTCAGGGTTGTTGAGAAGATTGGGATTCTCTGCACCCAAGTTCAATTCATGCAAGTAACATAACAAACTTTGATGTAATACATAAAATATGTATATCCCTTATGTGAAATATATAGAGTTATATATGTGAAAAAAATGATAATAAAAATTTAAAACAATTCAAACCTTTATAAATTTAAATTTTATCACTTTGTTTTGTTCTCAAAGATTTAGTTTTTTGTTCTCAAAGGTTTAATTTACTTGAGATAGGGTTTATTTCTCTTCAGTGATTCAACAAGGCGTTGCTCATTAAAAATAACACTTGATAAAATACTCAATAAACCCAAAATGCTTGTAAATTGCAAAAATACTGTGCGCACTTTGTGCCTGGAGACTCGGAATAGATCCCACCATATCCAACCTGAGAATATTGATCACTCTCTCCCTTAGGCCTACTTCAACGATTCAACACAAAATAGGCAGTGTGGGGGCGTTTGGGCAATGGCACGAGTAAATTTTCTGAGCTTTATAGTTTAAAGTTACTTTTGTTATTTTCACTTGAACAGGGATGTCGGCAACTACAGGGCTTTGGTGATTCACATGTTTTTATTAATTGGTTCAATCTTCATACTACATGTCATGTGCACACACTCAAGACATTACTAGATGAAGTTCTCATGATTAAATCTCAATTTGATGTAATCACATGTCACCACATTTGCAGGGAAATGAACAATCTTTAGTGATGTGATGATTCTCCGAGACTTTATAATAATTTGTGAAGTCTTTTTATTTTTCTTAGTTAGCTTATACTTCTTCTTCTTATTATTAGTGCATATGTGTGTGCTTCATCAAACTGCTACCAAAAATAAAATAACAAGAAAACAAATTTGGCTCTCCACCAGGAACAAACCCTCTCCACTCTTGAGAGGGAAACCCTTTGTAAGTTTTCTCTTATTGAAGATTATTATTTGAACAACTACCAAACTCTAGACCCTTGACTAGTATGTCCTCCAACCATGAGTCAAATCCTTCCTCTTTCTGCACTGTCACTTATGGCACTTCTTTCGTCACTTTTTCTTCCAACACTTTATCTTCTAGGTTAGGAAACCCTAGAATATTAGGGCTTCTCCTCTTCACTATAAAGAGATCTTTCTTCACCTTTCTTTGGATACCTTGTGGACCTTAATACACAACTGAAGGAGGTTTCTTATGCTTCTTCCCTAAATAGTAGTCAAACCCTTCCAGCACCTTGCACATGTGACTATTTCTAACCCTAGAAACAGTCCTTTTTTTCTTCATATTTGTCCCTCCTTCCTTCACTTGTGAGCCCACCTTCAATGTTGGAGTAGGAGACTTTTGTTGACCTATTTGTTAGCCCAAACCATAAAGAAAATACCACTACAACCTTGTTGTTGTTCTGGCCGCAGATATGTCTTTGAATTCTTCACACGTGTGACTGTAGCAGCGTCAGATTTCACCTTTTTCCCTTTTCTGTTTTGTTTCCTTCCTAAGCTATCCTTGTAGCCCTCTTTCTCACCTTTTTCTTCGTCTTACTTCGTCCTCCTTGCTTGCGGATTTCAGAGACATGACTGTGTGTCCAAATGAGGAGTGGAAATCCTCTATTTATAGAGGTATGTCCCTCCTCCTTGAAGCTGACATGACTGTCCCTAAAGCTGACTTATAATTGCATTATATTTCAACATGTATTCATCGTTTTTGCGTCTTGTAGACTTTGTTGGTGATAGGAGAGGATTTGACCATGCTTGGAGTTATTTCCTTGACCTTATATGATGACTTACATGATGTAACATGCCCTCAAAGGGTCTTTTCATAATTATATTTTGAATTTGACTCTCTAGAAGCACTTCAAAATGTGCTTAACCTATTTTCAATGAGCAAGAAACTCATTGACAGATAATACAAAAATATTCTCTTTTCTTGAATAAGTACAATTATCAAAATTACATTTATGAAGACTGAACCTAGTTACATTTTCTTCAACGCTCCCTCTTAACTAGGGAAGTATTCATACAACATTACAAGGTGTTTGGAAATTTTCAATCTTGAAGAATTCACATAAGAGAAACCTAATTAACGATCCATCTGTTATAGCATCATATTCACCAACATTGTCATAGTGCAAGGCCTTGACTAACAACTCCATTTCTTTACAAGACCATGAGCCACAATGCTGGCGAGACTAATGATTTATAGACACCCTCATCATTGTCTCTCAAGGTACATACCCACTAGGGTGTTCTCGAGTATGACCTTCTATGGCTATTCTTATCTTAGGTTCCCAACCCTCAAAGAATATCTGTCCTCTTGCCTACTCTTTTCTTGGATGCTCTACACATCCTCAAAGAGTATCAAATGCCAGATGATTACCTAATCCTCCCATTCTTTCTTCCCAAATGAAGACAAGAATGTTGTGTCTATCTTGTGTTGACATTTCCATTCATGGCCTTCATCTAGACTTACAGTTGTTATGACCCATAACATGGAAAACACAATAGTCACTCCTTTGTAATCAAGGGTGATTCAAAACTCCCTCTTGATCAGGGACTTGTCAAAGCTCCCTCTTAACTAGGGACTCTTTCCTTCATCAGCAGCTTCTTCTTCGTGGGTCCTTCAGCTGCATGATCTTCTTCCTTTCTTGATGACATGAAGTCTTCGATCGAACTTCTTCTCGGTAGGGAACCATCCATCCATAACTTTCCTTCTTGGTTAGTCATGTCATTGCTTTGTGGAAAGTGACTATCAAGTTCTTCTAATCATCTTGGCTACTCCTTTTTCATCTTGTCCATGCTTCAAAATGCACTCCTCATGGATACTCCATCGTACTTGCTAGGTGACATGCTTTGACCTGGTAGCCCATCATGACTTCATCCTGATATTTCTTCAACATTTCTTTTACTTTTTTTGAATGGATTCTTCATCACAACATCTTCATAGAGTAGAATCAGTTATCTGCACCTTTTATATCTCCAAGGCCTTCATAGGTGTCAAGGGTCTTTTCTTCCTTCATCAAAGTTATCATGCCTTCTTTCGGGCCAAGGCATTTGGTCAGATAGTGATTCTCGGTGATCATGGTGTTCTTCACATGCTTGATCTCTTTCTTCATTTGCTTCTTCTCCGATAGATTAGTCAACCACCTAATGCTTCTTGTGGAAGCATTCCTTCATTCCTTTCTTTCTGGACTTGCCAACATTTCTTCTTGCTTCTTAGTCAGCAATCTTATGCTCCTTATGTGAGCATGTTCTTTTGTTGACCTTCATTGCATCGTGGTACATGCCTTCAAGAATTTTCTTGGTGAAAGATATCCTTTCATGCTTGATCATGTTATAGAACTATACCCATGACTCAATAATATACAAATGATGACATCACTTAAACTTTGGTGCATACATACCTCATCTTGATCCTCCTTGATCATTCTTTGGTGTAGCCCTTCTTGCTTCATCTTAGCCTGCCTTCATATCATCCATTTTCTTGATTCCTATGAGTGGGATTCCCAATGAGACATTTGCCTTAGTTCACAAACCTTGTCTTGAAGATTCCATCCTAGGATCTTAATGATCCTCACCTTGCAAATGTTTCCTACCTTTGATGATTTAGGTCTTCTAAGATTCTTGTCATGATCAAGTTTTCTTCCATCATATATGAGGTCCTATTCTAGGTATGCTCCTTCTACATGAATATCTTTGAGATATGTTTTCCATGCTCATATATTCTAGAAGATATTTCTACTTATGCATTTTTGTTCTTCTCATAAATGCTACATCTACATGAGTGTCTATAACTCCATGTACATCATGCTGCTAGATTCTAGAGAGTAATTCTAGCCATGAAAATTAATTTATTCCTACATGCTCCTATACTCAAAACTTTGAAAGAAGTCTATAAGGAAAGAGTTTGACCTAGTCATAGTAGAGATCTGGAGGATCTTCCTTCTTTTTCTTCTTTCCTTCCTCTTCCACCTCTTGAGTTATATGAGCTTCTTCTCTCTTTCTCTTCTTGTTGTTGTCCTTCTTAAGCTTGGGACAATTCCTTTTGTAGTGTCCATATTCTTGGCATCCAAAACATTGGATCTTGGACATGTCTTTGTTGTTTGTTGTTTGTGGACCAAACTTGCCAAATTTACCCTTTCTTTTGGCCATGGTAGAAAATTATTACTCCTTAGATCCAACATCTTCTTTCACCTTAACTCTAGTCTCCTTTGTTTTGCATAGAGACCACATATCACTGAGAGTGGTTGCTTCCTTCTTGGCATAAATGCTTGATGTGAAGTTTCCCCACCCCTCAGGTAGAGCATTGAGTACAACAATTGTCATCTCTCTGTTAGACGTGACTTCCCCAAGCTCTTGAATTTGATCTCTCATCTACGATATTTTCATGAAGTAGGGAGCTATTCCTTCCTTTGTTATCTTCATCTTGTATAATTCATTCCTTAGAGATAATACTTCTCCAGTGGTGGATACTGTGAATAGCTCTATTAGCTTATCGTAAATTTCTTTTGATGTCTCAAACTTGGAGACATAGGGAATGAGAGAGTCCTTGATTGATTCTATCAGAATCCTTTGAGCTCTTGTATCATCCTTATTGTACTTGGCTAAGGCTTGAGTCTTTTCCTTAGCAGGGACAATGATGTTCCCCTTGACATATTCTAGGCGCTCATTTTCCTTAAGAAGTAGATCAATCATCTTCTTCCATGCAAGAAAGTTATTGGTGCCTACCAATTTATTGCTTTCCTCACAAAAAGACATTGATGTATATTCAGAAGGGGACATATACTTGATATATTTTGAGATATGATGGATTTTCTTCCTCCTTGAAAGCTTGATGGATTGTCTTCCCTAAACCTTGATGTCCTTCAAGTTGCCTTCTTCAAGTGGACTTACTTGGTGATGCGGTGTGCTTGAAGACTTGTAGCTTGATATGGATATTCTCTTCTTTGATAGGTGCCTTTATATAAGGCTCTTCTTCTAGCTTTGTAGCCTTCCTTGATGAATGATGAGTTCTAGACCCTTATTGTTCGTGAGTTGGTTGAGCCTTCTAAGCTTGATGCTTCAACTTTGTAGATGCTTGAGTGTTCTTGAGTTGCCCTTTCCTTGACGTGCCACCTTTCCTCTGATACCATGTTAGAGAATATAGGGCAAAGTAGTGATGTGATGATTCTCCGAGACTTGATAACAATTTGTGAAGTCTTTTTACTTTTATTAGTTAGCTTATACTTAGTATTATTATTATTATTATTCATGCATATGTGTGTGCTTCATCAAACTGCTACCAAAAACAAAATAACAAGAACACAAATTTGGCTCTCTGCCAGGGACAAACCCTCTCCACTCTTGAGAGGGAAACCATTTATAAGTTTTCTCTTATTGAAGCTTCTTATTAGAACAACTGCCAAACCCTAGACCCTTGAATAGTATGTCCTCCAAGCATGAGTAAAATCCTTCCTCTTTCTGCATTATCACTTCTGGCACTTATTCCAACACTTCTTTCGGCACTTTGTCTTCCAACACTTTATCTTTTAGGTTAGGAAACCCTAGAATATTAGGGCTTCTCTTCTTCACTATAAAGAGATCTTTCTTCACCTTTCTTTGGATACCTTATGGACCTTAATACACAACTGAAGGAGGTTTCTTATGCTACTGGCCTAAATAGCAGTCAAACCCTTCCAACACCTTGCATGTGTGACTATTTGTAACCCTAGAAAGAGTCCTTTTTTTTCTTCATATTTGTCCCTCCTTCCCTCGCTTGTGAGGCCAGCTTCAATGCTGGACTGGGAGACTTTTGTTGACCTATTTGTTAGCCCAAACCATAAAGAAAATACCATTGCAACCTTGTTATTGTTCTGGCCGCAGATCTGTCCTTGAATTCTTCACATGTGTGGTTGTAGCAGCTTCAGATTTCACCTTTTTCCATTTTATGTTTTGTTTCCTTCCTACGTTGTCCTTGTAGCCCTCTTTCTCACCTTTTTCTTCGTCTTACTTCATCCTCCTTGATTGCGGATTTCAAAGACATGATTGTGTGTCCAAATGAGGAGTGGACAATGTCTATTTATAGAGGTATGTCCCTCCTCCTTGAAGCTGACATGACTGTCCCTACAGCCGACTTGTAGTTGCATTACATTTCAACATTTGTTCATCGTTTTTGCAGCTTGTAGACTTCATTGGTGCTAGGAGAGGATTTGAACATGCTTGGAGTTATTTCCTTGACCTCATATAATGACTTACATGATGTAACATGCCCGTAAAGGGTCTTTTCATAATTACATTTTGACTTTGACTCTCTAGAAGAACTTCAAAATGTGCTTAACCTATTTTCAATGAGAAAGAAACTCATTGACAAATAATACAAAAATAATTTTTCTTTTCTTGAATAAGTACAAATATCAAAATTATATTTATGAAGATCGAACCTAGTTACATTTTCTCCAACACTATCCAAAGTGGGCGGGCAGTAGGTACGTGGGACATTGATGATCAATGAACACAATGGAGATGCACATTATCAATATTATCATCGCCCCTTTACGGACCCACTGCAGTCAGACATTGATACTAAATAGTTTTACAACACTTCTTTTTTTATCTGTATATAGTTACAATATATGACATTTGATACTGATAGTACTACGACTTTACTTTGCACGTTGGACAGTGACATATTTATGCAATTTTTGAATTTCTAGATCAGTTATATTATAGGTTTTTGACAGACTCATAGATAGTTGTATCATATGTTTTTTGAGTGAACAAACAACCAATTTTGATATGCCTTATGCATCTACAACATATAATTTTCACTATTTCACATAATGAAAGTTATAATTTTTCTTGGGGGGAAGCATGCACACTTTGTGCCTGCAATACATTGAGACCAATTTTGATCTCAGTCTATAAAGGAGTCACAATTTAAAAAAGCATTAATACTATATCCAAATACAAGGTTTATGCACACAAGTTGAACACCTTAATCTAAACACACAAATTAAAATATTAAAATCCATGATTAACGTAACTTAAGGAAAAAAATAACATACATGAGCATCTCTCCGCCATGATTTTTTAATAGTTATCATGGCCGCATGTCTAGCTATGATCTATAACTCTAGGTATGGATGGAATTTTAATTCCATTTTGGTTTTACATGGATATTCCTATAATAATAGATAGGTAACCATACTTTATCAATTTATTTGGAGAGTAGAACTTATTTTACCAACTTTAACAATATCAAATAAAGTTGAATTGAGGGGAAAGGAAAGACCCCTAACGTAATCATATTAATATAAAAGTCACTAAGAGTGAGTTGGTAGTGATCATGTAGCCACAAATATGTTTTCTCCCAAATAAAATGAAAAGGGGTGCATCAAGTAGATAATAAATAATTTCAATAAATACCTGAAACGTTAGATCTCTCATGTAGGACATGATTAGATATCTCATGTAAGATATGATTGATTGTGGATGTCATATTAATGACATATAAAAGCACAATAAATAAACTAATAACCGAAAAACATAATCAATTTAGCCTAAAATCAAATTAACCTTTTTTAATGAGAACATCATTTTTTTCAATACTTAATGAGAATATCATTGCTTCCACCCATTATTAAATTCTTCAATAGCATTACTTAAATGATTAAATTCTTTAATTTAAATATTATATTATTTTTCCATACAACAAAATTTAAACATTACATTATTATTCTCTACAACAGAATACAAGCATCGTATTATTTTTTCCTACAACAAAATTTAAGCATTACATTATCAAATTAACCTTTCTTAATGAGAATATCATTGTTTTCACCCATTATTAAATTCTTCAATAACATTACCTAAATGATTAAATTCTTTAATTTAAAAATTATATTATTTTTCCATACAACAAAATTTAAACATTACATTATTGTTCTTTACAACAAAATACAAGCATCATATTATTTTTTTCTACAACAAAATTGAAGCATTACATTATTGTTTTTTACAACAAAATATAGGATAAGTTTCGTTTTCTTAAAATTGTCTTAAAATCGAGATAGATCCATTTTAATTTCAAATTTACCAAGTAGCGAGAGGGAATAAATCTCTCAAGATTCAAACTTCTTTTTGAGTCTAAAATTTGAAGAAAGATTTACACCTCGAAAAAACTTATTACTCTTGCAACTTAATGGATCTTTAGTTAATTATTTAATATTATATATATATTAAAACCTTGATTTAATCACTTATAAAATATCTATGAAATATTTTAGTAGTAAGGATAGAGGGTTTTAAATATATCTCAAAAGTAATTATATCTTTTCCTTTTAGATTTAATTAGAAATGTTATAAAATTAAATAAAAATAAAAAATTATATAAAATTTTTGATTGTGAAATAAGTTATGATTTTTGACCATGTGGTATTGATAAGTCATGGTATTGTGATACGTGGAAAATAAGTATTTTGTTGAACAAGTGGTTTTGTTTCTACTTCTTGCACCTCTGATAAAATTCTTTTGAAGCCATGGGTAAGTGGCTGAAGCTTTCTAAGCCTACATAAATCATTTATGAGTTTCAATCCTTTGAGGAAAGTCCCTTGCGGTGGCCAGGTATGGGTCAGACTTCCAGGGTTGCCCCTAGAATTATGGACTAGGTCAGCCATTATGGTGATCGGAAATTCGATTGGAAAGAGTATCTTTTTGGGGAAAAAAATGCTTACATGTATGGATAAAAGGGTTGCATGGGTTCTGGTCGGGATAAAAAAAATGGTGTTTTTTTTTTTTGTTTTTTCAGAACGAATAATAATATATCATATGTTCAAGTATACAAGATATATTCTTCATCATCCAAACCATTACAACATTTAGGCCATCTGGGTGAGCATATCATGCATCCCCACCAGAAAATATCAGATCTAATAAACTACAAAAAACATACAATCCATCAACCCAGTACTGTTCCAAGAAAATAAATAGTAGACAAAGATATAATCATCAGTACAGGGTCCAATAATGGACCCATACCATCTATCCAGGCAAGTGGGCAATCAGCATGTCTATACATCCATTCTAGAGGGAAAGCTGATGAAGATAAACTAGTTCATCATACAAAATTTACAAAAAAAGTGGAGAAGAAAAGAAGTTACCATGGCAATGGAAATTCTCCCACTTCAAAAATATTTTGTTCCTATGATATCTCCATATGCATATTACCAACCTTACCGTGTAGTCCCTTCTTCGATAGTCCATCAGCTTTCTTGTTCTGTTCTCTGCCTATATGGTATATTGCGGAGTCGTTGTGTTGTTTCCATAGGAGATTGATTCTCCCTAGCCAACCGAGTAGCAAGGGATTGTTGATGGTTGCTTTGCCTTTGACATGTTCAATGATCTTGGAATCACCATAAATATGAATGTGAGGAATGCCAAGGAAATTATGGAACCAAAGGAGGCCCCATAGAGCCATCGCTTCAGCCCTGGTGTTGGTGCCCCTACCCCCATTCTAATAAACCTTGTAAGACATATCAGTTGAAATTGTTATCCAAAAACTACAGCTACATGTTTTCCTTCGTGCAGCCCCATCAAAGAAACCCATTGGATATTCCATCTGTAGTTCGGTTTACTTGAGTTGTATGATTCTCGAGCATGTGGCTTGTGTGGTTTGTATGAAAAGATTAGTGATGATTCTTTCAAAAACCATAGAAAATTCCTCTATAGAATTTTGGAAAATATACTTATTTCTCCAATTCCAAATGACCCAAAAAAAGAAAAGTGAGATGATTCTCCATATAGATTTCTAAATGCTCCACCATTTCAAAGATTCCACAATGCAGTCTCTACATCGTTCCGTTAAAGGATCGACTATTGGAGTGTCCCTTTTCGATGCCTTGGATGCCATCAGACGAGGCATGTCCTGAAAGATTCCATAGGAGTTTCGGTGGCCGCAAATGCATGTAGAGTTTCGAGGATGTGGGTCAGACAATTCCCGATCATGAAGATTCTCATGTTGTCACAGGATATGATCCTAAAGAAGGAGGGGTGCATTTCTCTATGACAGTTACACATTCTGCAAATTCCTGTCTATCCATCTTCTATTTCCGGTGGTAGTGATCCTAATTGCGTTAATTTAATATCTCATAAATTATCATAAATTATAAGATGATATGTTTAGAAACTTTCCCCTTTTCTGACTGTTCACACTCAGTCGATTAGAACATCTACCATTTTCCAATCCTTGCGTAATTTAGCACTTGTTTCATCTACCGAGGATCTTTCTATGCCTGACGGGGCCAGGGATGGTGCGGACCCTTTAGTTGATTCCCCCCACACCTTGAATCCTCTACCCATTCAATTTGGTTCTTTCGAAGGAACCCAATCCACCCCTCCCCTCCTCCCACAAACTCTGTAGGGAGTGACCTAGATTTCCTATGCAAGAATCGATCTCTGGATTTGGTAACTCTCCCCGTCCACTTGAATTATGTTTCTCCAACCATCTCCATTAGTCTGAATTCAACGAATAACATCACTGAGGTCATTTCAAAGCGTATCCAATGGGTGAAGAGGCTTCGATAATTGCACCCAGCGTGGATGATATGATGGCTGGGGCGGATGGCTTTAGCTCCTCAACCGTGTTCGATTCCTGCGGAGGTCCCTCTTTAGGGATATGTGAAGGCTTTGCTGTATCAGCTGGTTTCGGCTGTATTCTGACTAGAGGCATATTGTAATGTAAATGTGATTTTCCTAGTGGAAAACGAAAAAACTTCGATAAAAAAATCCATTGATTTTGTGGACGAATTAGATTTACATGATGTTTCAATTCAAGATTCTCACTATCATCAAGCCCTCGGAGCAAACAATCCTGTTATTATCCTGGGGTAGGCAGTATTATGCATTCGAATTATTTGTCGAGTTGACTAAAAATTAAACCATTAACTCTAAAATAAACATTAGCAAAATAATTCAATTTATTTTTTTTAATAGTGTTTTATATTTATCTTAAATTTTATTGGTCTTTGGCTTATATCTTATTATATAATCATTATTGATTTAATTTGTACTATAATTTGTACTACTCTGGCAATGGACCACTATACAATCCAATGCTTGTATTTCGTTGTTTTTAATCATTTACCGACTATTTTAATTTGAGCCAGTAATAACTTATATATTTACATTTATGCATCTAATATTGTTTTTCGTTGTGTGATCTGTTATTGATACCTAGAAATCCCCCTACCTCAAATTCAGTTAATTAAGTAATACCTTGTACATTTAAATACATTTATGCATTTGATATCATTTTGGGTTGTGTGATTTGTTATCAATATCTAAAGATTCCCCTACTTCAAAATTCAATTAATTAATTAACTAATATATGGTCAACAAAATATTATGAACTCTAACCTCTTAAATTTCATGTTATTGATATCTAGAAATCCCCCTACCTCAAATTCAGTTAATTAAGTAATACCTTGTACATTTACATTTATGCATTTGATATCATTTTGGGTTGTGTGATTTGTTATCAATATCTAAAGATTCCCCTACTTCAAAATTCAATTAATTAATTAACTAATATATGGTCAACAAAATATTATGAACTCTAACCTCTTAAATTTCATGTTCAAACGTGTAGATTTGTTTTAGAGATTTAAATATCTGGCTGAGCAATAACTTTAATGGAAAATAACAATAACTACATGCAGATGCCAATCCAAAGGCCGAATCTAAAATTGTCCTTAGTTTCAGCGATTCTTAACCCTTCCCAACTTCTTCAATCCGACATAAACTGGAAGTACATTTCAAACCTTATCCAAACTTGGTTCCACGAATCATATCTATCCTCTGCTACTAGATATTTGTGCTTTCTTTAATCCATCATAAACTAGAAGTACGTTTCAAGCCTTATCCAAACTTGGTTCCACGAATCATATCTATCCTCCGCTACTAGATATTTGCGCTTTCTTTGATTGTTTTTTTTAAATAATAAACTTTGAATCAGTATGAATTTGAATGCATGTCTATATATATATAAAACTTATGACACATTCGAATATAACTCTTTCATTTCCATTCGAATATAACTCTTTTAGTACTTTTGCCTATAGCTTGTACTTTTGCATATAACTTGTGAATTCATAAATAAATTTTTATTCAGAAAAAAATGAAAGATTTTATTGTTAGTTTATAATTGCACCGAATGTGAAAGATAATTTGTGAGTTTATGATTGCACCATGCTAGATCTCTTTCGTACCGCTGAATCTATGTCAAGGAATCTTGGGAAATGTACATTGATTCTTCAAACTATTTAATTGTATATTAAGTTTAGCAGCTAGAGCACACAACTATGCATCACTATAGAATCTGCGATTATTAGAGGGGAATGATGACTATTTTTAGCCCAATCTGTCTAGGCATTGCATTTCCACTACTGCTCACTACATGCCTTCGATAACTTCCGGGATATAACCGTTGGGGTGATGTATTGAGGTGGGACCACACCTATCCTATGCAATCTCTCTTGAGCTTTTCTTTGGTCCACCTTCGTGCCAGTTATACAACATCTCAGACCATGTGCCATGTCGTTCCCTTGCTCAATCATCCTGGAACTTTGGGCTTGAGTTCCCTTGGGAACTTTTGGGAAAATATCACCAAGGCGATGTGTCCTTGTGGGACCAACTGCCACAGTTACTGGTCAGTTAGAACACTTTTGGTATTCCCTGTCCCTGCCAACATGCCCCATTACTCCTTCTGAAATTGTTGGGGTGACATCATCCAAATGTCACATCCAAAAACTTTCAGGTTACATGTTCGACCTGCATTACACCTCTACTAACCTATTTGCCACATTGTCTGCTACCTGCACATAATTTCCATGTGTCACTCGCTAAAAGGTACCACGTGTCACCCATTTTAGGCCCACTTGGTCACCTGAAAATGCCAAATATGCATGCCACATGTCATCATCTTATTAGTGCCAGGTGTCTTGGGACTTTCAAATGCTAACGTCATCCTAAACCTTTGAGTTTCTTATGTCATGCTGACATCATGTGCCACTGTGGCTCCACCTATGCTTCCATGTCATCTCTCTCATCCACTTAGAATACACCATGTGTCCTTCTAAACCAAGTCCCACATGGTCGGGGGTTAGGGAGTTGTCTCATTCCTGTTGTGCACTAGCCCAACTATCTCGACTACCTACTAGACCGACTTGGGTCAACCTTGCCTTATTAACTCTTTTACCCATTTTAAGTTCTGAAATTTGGCTTGCAATATCTTTTGATTCAAGAAGCTTTTTTCAGACTTCAACATACCATTGGAAAGCTATTTTTGAGCACTATCTAACTGCACCATTTCCAAGAGCGTCTAAGCTAATCTCTTGAGACAAAAACTGATATGAAGATGTTGCTTCAAAAAACATTGTTTAAGCTACCTGCATATAATTGATCTTGACCAATCCATGACTTCCTTTGACATCAATGGAAACATATTTCTAATAGTGTTTAAGGCTAGAGTTATTATTTTGAGATCATGATTATCGCCAAACAGATAACTATGTTGAAATCCCTAAAAGCAATGATGATAAAAAAACAACATCAATTTACATCTTGGTCTTGTTAATTTTTATTCTAATCCTTCTTCTAAAGCACATTCTCTCTTTGAATTTGTGCTTTTTCAATGCATTGAATTCTCCTTCAAATGATTGGATTTTAGATTTAGGAGAAATTTATCATATGGCTAGAAATAAAGGCATATTTTTATGTTCTAACTATATGTAGCACCAAATAAATATTTGTTGATGGTGATAGGTCTTTAGATATTGTAGGGTTCATAATAGTGCAACTTGTTGATTATTAGTGTGTAATGATGTAATGTGTGTCTCTAATCTCACTAAAACCTTCTATGTTCAAACAAATCACTCATTCCAAGAGAGACAAAATTGTGGAAATTTTACTCACCAAGTTATAATCAAGGAAGATCTTAAGCATGTAGTAGCCACAAGAACTACTAATGGTACTACCATGTTGTGCAAGTTTGAAAACTTTGGGTCATCATCTATTCTTCAATTTTATTGGTCATAGTAATGATATGAGTAGAGTTTATCATGAATCAGATATGTTCATCTAAATTACTGCTCATTATACAAATTATGTAAGCACAATATGGTCACTAATATTCCTTGTTTCATGTAGAGATAATGTTATTTTTTGGGTGCAATTTTAACAAAATTTTGATGGGGTAGTTTTGACAAGCGTCTCTCTTGGCTCCCCATGCACTTGCCTATAATAATCTATGTGGTTTGCTTTTGTTTTGGGTTCAAACTTTTTTTGTCATTGAATTTTGTAGATGCACTTTAGTTTAGTTCTTAAACATTAAGGTGTCTTCACTTTAAGGATTTTTTGAAAAAACAATATGGATATGAACTTCAAAAACTAAGAACATATTTCTATGAATTGAACACAAGCGAGACACAAGAAGAAAATTAGCAAAAAAAACTTTTATCCATTCTTAACATATCGTATTGATCTATTGATCTCAATTTATAATACATCCATTTGACCATTCTAGATCTAATGTTCATTAACAACTCACCAATGGATCATGGCAACACCTCATCAAAAATAAGGTTCACAACTCATATCAAATTGGTTTTGAACTTGAACTTTTATAGGAACTCAGTGTAACTTCCCCCTCTTAATCACAAGTTTGAATATTCGTACCAATAACTTTTATCATATTTAATCTAAAACTACTAAATTAAGCTTTGATGGAGATATGATCGAAAATCCACCAATTTATGGAAACGAATAGTTTCCATGTGTAAACACTCCCATTCTTTTTTATTAACATCCCAACAGGGGATTGATTTATTTTAAGGAGACCAATTGTTATGTCATAATTCCCAAACATTGTTTGAATTGTCATTTAACTTCAAAGCTTGAAACCTGATATTCAATATTCCCTGTTGTTAGGTTCAAGGTGAGAAGTTTGTTGAAAGGATCCAAGCAGAAGCTTATGATTCTTTATATGTTGGTTTTGTTGGTTGGTCGCTAACCATCTTCACTTCATTTGGTGGTTTTCCTAGTTGACCATTGACAATATTCCATTGATATGGTGATTTATGGCTAACAACTAACCATTTTCACTTCATTTAGTGATTTTGGATGGCCATTAACCAATTTACTTTGAACAATGTGGCGGTTTTGGATTACCACTAGCAAATTTGATTTGAATAATGTGGATGTTGTTGGTTTACACTAACCATCTTTACTCCATCAATTTACTTCCCTCCTAAAGGTCTAGGAGAGTTTCTCTTGATCATTGTGCTACCCACTTTGAGGTGTGAAGAGTACCATCTTTGACTTCGGAGAATATATAGAATTATATTTGGTTCATGTCCAAATTCATTTGGAATAACTGCTTGGCATCTTTTTACTTTTTCATTTCTTATTTTTTTAATGTGGTTTTACCTTTCTTTTGAATACTCAAGAAGACATACAACTTTTTTACTTGTAGATTCCATCTCAATAATTTATCCATCCATAATTAACTGTCTTGTTAACTTGCTTCTACTTTCAACATTTTTTCTGGTAAATAATTTGACTTTACACAATGAAGACAAGGGTGGAGATCAAAACACTAAATTTCCATATGGCCAACTCTTTGACAACACTGGCACTCGTTACCAAAATTTATGGACATCTTCAAGAAATATTGTGCTCACGAACTAAACTAATTTTGAATAATATGGAATATGCAAATTATTTCCTTTAACATATCTCAATCCATGTTTATTTCTATTGAATTATAACTCTTGCCAAGGTATGATAGACATTTTGAAAAGAACATTTGGTTGTTCGATTACTTCTTCAGATGTTCTTTTGCTATCACTGATATTGTCATTTTTTCCTTGTGACTCATCTTCAATCATTGCTTCATTTATCAATCGACTAGAACATTTCATCTTCATCAAGTCTTTTGTGTCATACTGAGCATCAACCACTTGTATTATGTCTTGTGTGTCACAAGTTGCATCAACCTTTTGCATGATTTCATTTGTATCACATCCTGCATCAAACTTTTGGATAAGATCCTTGTGTCACATGTTGCATCAATCTGCTCTAGTAGCTCCTCTATGTCACAAATTACATCAACCTTCTAGATGAGTTCATTTGTATCACAAGTTGCATTTTGTATGAGGTCCTTTGTATAACAAATTTGTTAAATTTGGAAACTAGGGCCAAAAATCACCTTGGAAAACTCATATGAGGCAACTGATATTTTTATTGGATTCCTCTCTCCTAGAGGTGTAGGATTGATCTAAATATCATCTCATTCTGACATGTACAAATGGAATTATGAATTTATTTTGTTTATGGACAATTTGTCAAGATTGACCAACAAACTAATGTAGGTTCAGAAGCCCAACAATCACGTCTATTCATCCTCAATGTTTGCATATAAATACAAGGTGCCTCCTCCTCATTTAGTCACTTCACTCACTCACATTCTTCTCTCTCCTTCGTTGATTGGGTACGGATTTTTAAAGCAGCGCTCCACACGTGCGAAGAAAGAAGGGTTTATGTCCCTACGTTTACCAGCATTGACTGAAGTTGTAGGAAGGCTGTTTTGACTAGCATTGACCAATGTTGACCTATTTTAACTGCGTTTTTGTAAGGGTGATCTCTGTTTGGGTAGGCCACATTTCTGGGCACAAAAATCAAGGTTGTTTGACCAACGTTGACTACAAAAGGGTTTGTTGCAGCGTTGACTATCGTTGGCCAAATTTGACTAGATATTTTCAAACTATTTTTGGGCTGATTTGACTAGCTGTTGGAGGCCGAGTTGACAGAGTTTGACTGAGTTGTTTTGGAGGTCAAAATTTGCCCTGTTGACCAGCATTGACTTTCTGGTTAGGGCTTTCTATTACTGTTTTTTAACTGGTCAGATTTCACTTTGATTGGGCAAGTGAATATTGTATATTGTACTCTCTCTCTCTTCTAAACTTTTGAAGAATAATATGAAGAATTGATCAAGGGTTTCCCCACATTGGGGTTTGTCCCCGGCTGGCGGCAAAAAAATATTTTCAGACTGTTTTTGGGCTGATTTGGCTAGTTGTTGGAGGTCGAGTTCATCGAGTTTGACCAAGCTATTTTGGAGGTCAAAATCTTCCATGTTGACCAACGTTGACTTTCTGGTTAGGGATTTCTGTTACTGTTGTTTAACTGGTCAGATTTCACTTTGATTGGGCAAGTGAATATTATATATTGTACTCTCTCTCTTCTGAACTTTTGAAGAATAATATGAAGAATTGAATAAGGGTTTCCCCACATTGGGGTTTGTCCCTGGCTGGCACCATATCTTATGTCCTCTTGTCTTGGCTTGTCTTCTACTGTTATTGTTTATGTTCTATCTGTTGATTTTGGATAGCATTGGATGTGATCTAGCTTAGAACTTTCATGGAGAGGCTAGAATACATGAGATCTCCAAGACCCATAAATCGTTTGGAGAAATTCCACCGGAATGATGAGTTATTAAAATAATTAATATTTTTAATGGGGTTCCTAAGTCTAAACTTAGGAAAATAAAAATATTAATGGGTATTAATAAAGATATGGGTGAGAAGCTTCTAAGATACATGGATCAAGTTTGTTTTAATCTTAGTCGTTGATAAGGGACTTAATCTCGACCGTTGATTCATCAACAGGAAAAGTATAAGAGAAGAATTGAGAGTCAATTGGAGACACACCGGGAAAATACTTAGTAACCTGAGGGAAATCGATTCTCAAGGAGAAGAAGTTCAATTTCAGAGGGAGAGTTGTAGGGTGAAGGAAGAGGAGGGCATCATCATTAGTCAGAGGCCGAGGAAGAGGTGATGCATAGCACTCTAGAGATAGCGCAACTGGAGACGCAATCCTCACGCAGGCCTCACGCAAAAGTGACGCAAAGAATGACAGAGGGTCTCTAGGGTGTCAGAACTTCTCCGGAAAGAGAAGGAAAGTTGTCTCAAGTTTTTCTCTCAGAAGTGTATCAATATTCTGTAGAATTGTTCCTTGTAAAGAGATTGTTGCTAAAGATTAATAAATAAACCCTCATCTACTACACCAGTTTTCCCACATTGGGTTTTTACGAGGACAATTGTCCAAAAATAATCGTGTTGATGTGATTGATTCTTATGCTTATATATCATTGTTATTTTCTCTATGCTATTATGTGATAATTGCAGTAGAATTTATTTTAATGTTTACAAAAGAGTTTTGTAAATAACTTATTGTGGAAGAGAAGTAGGAGAAATAAATCAATTACTGCAGTAGAATTTTGTGTTAGAAATTTTCACATGGTATCAGAGCAGAGATCGGGCAACAAGATTAGAGAATCTGCTATGAGTTAAGAGCATAATTTTGATGCAGAAACTCAGAAGGACTCACACAGTTCTCCAGGGAAAGGAGAAAGCATGAAGAACATGGATCACGATTATTTTATGTTAGCTTCTAGACTAGAAGAAGAAGTCGCTTGCTTAGCAAGTTCTGCATCCTCTAAGGTTTGGTATATTGATAGTGGAGCTTCTGCACACATGACAGGAATATGAGAATGCTTTTCGAATTATCAGGAAGAACAAATGAACTTCCAAATCACCATTGGAAATAAGTCAAAATGTACCCCTGTAGGAATAGGTACTGTAGTCTTTCAAACAGAAGCAAGGGATTGGCTTCAAGCAACTAATGTGTTGCATGTGCTAGGATTGGGGATGAACTTACTCTCTGTATCTCAGCTACAAAACAAGGGCTATGATGTTTGCTTCATTGGGAAGAAGGTATATGTCAAACAACCGAGTTGGAAAAAGAAGGCTCAAATTGGAGTTACAAGTAACAGGCTGTATAAATTACAGCTAGAATCTCCAATGGCACTGATAGGCAGCAGTAGGGAAAAATATTTGAATGAACTATGGCACAGGAGGATGGGACACTTACACCATGGGGCTCTAAGAATTCTCAGAAGAACCGTCACATGAGTTCCAGAGTTAAGTACCAAACGAGACGATGTATGCAGAGGATGCGCACTAGGAAAGTACGCTAAAGTGGCTTATTCCAGGATTAACAATAGGGCTAAGAGTGTTCTCAGATTGATACAATCAGATATCTACAAGCCCATGTCCACAAAAGCTCTTAGTGGTGCTGAATACTTCATCACCTTCATTGATGACCGTTCCAGAAAGACTTGGATCTACTTTATAAAAACCAAGGATGAGGTTTTTGGTCGATTCAAAGAGTTCAAGGCTCTAGTTGAGAATCTGACAAGAAAGAGGATAAAAGTGTTGTGCTCAGACAATGGTGGAGAAAACATTGACAAGGACTTCACTGTTTTTGCGCAAGGGAAGGCATCAAAAGGGAATGGACAACTCCCTATAATCCGGAGAAGAATGGAGTAGCAGAAAGGAAGAACAAGACTATTGTTGAAGCAGCCAGGGCGATGTTGTATGACCATGATATGCCCAAATTCCTCTGGGCAGAAGCATGCAACACAACAGTTTATGTCCATAACAAGACTCATCACAGGGCATTAGGTAAGATTACACCAGAGAGTGTCGTCACCGGTAAGAAGCCAGAGGTGAGTCATTTCAGGATATTTGGGAGTTTGGCATACTGCCATATACCCGAAGAAAAGAGGAAGAAATTGGGTCAAACTTCAAAAAAAGGATATCTTGTGGGATATAGTGAGAATGCTAAGGCATATAGGGTCTATCTTCCGGGGAATAGGAAGATCGTAATTCGACGGGATGTAAAGTTCAAGGAGGACAGAGCTTTAAGGAAATCCCGAAAAATGCCTTCCGAAGAGCAGTCAAAGGATGATCCATTGGTCCAACCACTTTGACTAGCAGAAACCAGCACCAATATTTCTCTTAAAGATAAAACTCCATAGGCATCGCAATAGGTGGAGTCTCAGGAAGAGGAGGAACAGTTAGATATACCCACTACCAGTGGAAAAACGAGCCGGGAACTTCGATAGATACTACGATATGCAGAAGATTTCGTTGGTGCACCCAAGAACAAGAAAAGGGAGCGTAGACAGCTTGAAAAATACCAAGCCTTGGTGGCTCGGGTTGGAGAACCCTCTAGTTTTCAGGAGGTCTTTCAACATCAAGTATGGGTAGATGCTATGGTGGAGGAATACAGTTCCATAATGGTCAATGATGTCTGGGAAGTGGTACCTAGGCCTCAGGACAAGTAATTTGTAGTTTTAAGATGGATCTACAAAATCAAATACGCTACAGATGGCAGTGTGGAAAAATACAAAGCCAAGTTTGTGGCTAAGGGGTATGCTCAGAAGGAAGGGATAAACTACGAAAAAACCTTCTTCCCAGTAGCCAAGTATACTTCTATTTGATCCGTGATATTCCTTGCAGCACAGATGGGGTGGAAGATTCACCAGATGGATGTCAAGGCTGTGTTCTTGAACGAGGTGATAGAAGAAGAAGTATATATTGAACAATAAGAGGGTTTTGAGACACATGATAAGAAATCTCATGTATGTAGGTTGAAGAAAGCCTTGTATGGGCTTAAACAAGCGCCTAGAGCATGGTACAGTCAAACTGATGATTACTTGCAGAAGATGGGATTCGACAAGAGTGACGCAGATCCTAACCTCTATTATATGGTTGTAGAGAATGAGACTTTAATCTTGGGGTTATATGTGGATGATCTGCTTTTGACAAGCTCATCAAAGATTGCAAGGAAAACCTAGCTACAAAATTCAACATGAAGGATTTGGGACAAATGCATTATTTCCTTGGGTTGGAAGTTTGGCAGCAAAAGGGTGGGATTTTCCTTGGACAAGGGAGATACACTACAAAGATTTTGAAAAGGTTCAAAATGCAAGACTATAGACCTATGGCTACTCCAATGATTACCAACTGGAAGAAGATTGATGCGTCCGAGGATAAAGAAGTCGATCCCACCTTGTACAAGAAGCTCATAAGGTCCCTGATGTATCTGGTCAATACCAGGCTAGACATTTGTTATGCTGTTAACACCCTCAGTCAGTTCATGGTGGAACCAAAGAGGGCGCACTGGGCAACAACAAAGCATGTTCTCAGATACATACGAGGAATAGTCGAGCATGGATTAATGTACACCCAAGGCAATGACATCAGGCTGAGCGGGTTCACTAACCCAAGTTGGAATGGAAGTTCAGTAGATCGGAAAAGTACCACTAGGTATTGTTTCAACGTTGGATAGGGAATGACCTCTTGGTGTAGTAGGAAACAAAAATATATAGCTCTGAGCTCAACTGACGTTGATATATGGCAGCTAGCACAAGTTCGTGTGAAGCCATATGGCTTAGGAAATTGCTTGTGAATCTATTCAGGAGAAGGATGAAAGCGACCAATATTTTGTATGATAATCAAAGTTGCATCAAGCTCTATGAGAATCCAGATTTTCATGATCGGTCGAAGCACATTGACATCAAGTGTTACTTTATCACAGACTGTGTCCAACAAGGGGCAGTACAGTTGAGGTACACCCCGACAGGAGAACAGGTGGCAGGCATTCTCACCAAGGAAGAACAAAGCTTTTTTTATTTCGAGGAGAAGATGGGGATGATTAAGAATCTGTTTCAGGAGAAGAAGCGAATAGTCTAGGGAGTTGCAGTGCAACAGTTAGCAGTGGGAGTGCTATGGGCAAAATGATGCAGCATATTCAAAGGGCGCTGCAGTATAGATGTAGCAGCAAAAGTTGCAGTGTCATGGACAACAATACAGGTTGCAGCAACGCAGTAGATGAGGGGTAGCAGGCCGAGCATCAACAATGCAGAGGACTGATGCTATGGATCAGTGTGATGCTTCTATTGGGAATCATTTCTAGAGCACAATCCTCACTAAGAGGGAGTGTTTATTTTGGATAGCATCGAATGCGGTCTAGCTCCGAAATTTTGTGGAGGGGCTAGAATACATGAAATCTCCAAGACCCAGAATTCGTTTGGAGAAATTCCACCTGGATGATGAGTTATTAAAATAATTAATATTTTTAATGGGGTTCCTAAGTCTAAACTTAGGAAAATAAAAATATTAATGGGTATTAATAAAGGTATGGGTGAGAAGCTTCTAAGAAACGAGGATCAAGTCTGTTTTAATCTTAGCCATTGATTAGTGACTTAATTTCTGTTGTTGATTCATCAACAAGAAAAGTATAATAGAAGACTTGAGAGTCATTTGGAGACACACCAGGGAAATACTCAGTAACCCGAGGGAAATCGATTCTCAAGGAGACGAAGTTCGATTTGAGAGGGAGAGTTACAGGGTGAAGGAAGGGGAGGGCATCGGTATCAATAAGAGACTAAGGAAGACGTGACGCAGAGCACTCTAGAGACAAAGCAGAGGGAAGATCAGAGAGACAACATAGCTGGAGACGTAGTCCTCACGCAGAGAATGACAAAAGGTCTCTGGGGTGTTAGAACTTCTACGGAAAGAGAAGGAAAGTTGTCTCAGTTTTTTCTCTCAGAAGTGTCTCAATATTATGTAGAATCGTTCCTTGTAAAGATATTGTTGCTAAAGATTAATAAATAAACCCTCATTTGCTGCACCGGTTTTCCCGCATTGGGTTTTTCCGGGGACAATTGTCCAAAAATAATTGTGTTGATGTGATTGATTCTTATGCTTGTATATCACTATTATTTTTTCTATGCTATTATGTGATAATTGCAGTAGAATTTATTTTAATGTTTACTAAAGGGTTTTGTAAATAACTTATTGTGGAAGATAAGTGGAGAAATAAATCAGTTACTGTAGTAGGATTTTGTGTTAGAAATTTTCACACTATCTGCATTTTACTATCATGTTGATGTGACTTCTAATCTGATATTAGGCTAATAAGAAAATTGAATTAAAATTTCCCTTAAGCATAAAACATACCATTGTTATCTAAAATTAACAAAATTGCATTAACCTTAGATGAAAATGTTGCATCAAGCATGTCATCAATTTGATCTTTATTTTCTCTAAATATTATTTGAAGTGCATCAATCAACTAATACTTAATATCTAGTTTACTTTGAAGATCATTTGATAATTGTAGTGTATCAACCATGTGACCAATTATGTTTCGTTTATGACGTAAGTTCCACTCGAGTGCTATAATTTGATTTTGCAATTCAGGGTTGTACTCTTGCAAATCCTTGATTTCTTGAGAGACGTTTCCTAAACAATATCTGCCTTACCCATTTTTAACTATCCTCATGCTCACTTGTCAGACTCGCTTGCAATGGCTCTCTTGATTATATGTTTATGTGTCACACTTGCTTGATTTTTAAGTCACTATGATTTTGAATCACTTGACCTTCTTATTCCATTTCAGGCAAGTCTCTTACAATGTAATTAAAGCAAGCACAAATTATCCTTAGATCTCCTTATTCAATTTCAGTATAAGTCTAAGGAGCCAAATAAAAATAACATTTTAATAGGATATCCTTCAATGAGCTCACAACATAACTCTTTTTTTTAAGAAAATAAAAAAAACACCCCTTGACGAATTCAACAGGATTTCAATAAACTCAATCTGATGCTATCTATGTGTTGTGCCTTGCAAACAACCCCCCATTTCATATTATTTTTATTTACAAAACCATTAAAATATGAAATGGGTCCCTCTTGAAATAAAATTGATGTCAAAACTCTTACTTTGTAAAAGTCCAACAAATCAAAGGAGCGCTTTATAAACTTACCCTCAAAAGCCATATCCCTTTAAAAAATTGGAAATGAAGCAAATATGTGTTTATCGCGATAAAGCAATCGCAAGATCGCATATCGCAATAACATAAAGGATGCACTAAGCAATCAAAAGGCTCCCCCCCCCAAGCGATAAAGCTATCAGTGATATCGCAATCGGCAAAATCCCTTGTGCACCACTATCGCGCCCCTCGTTAAAACCCCGACGCGATAAAGCTATCGGCGATATCGCAATTGGCAATCCCCTTTGTACCGCAAGCATTGTACATATGCCTTTCGCCGATGCGATATCGTAATCGGCGATCGGCGGCTTCCCCTGTTGAACCCTTAATGCACATATGCCTTTGGCCGATGCAATATCGCAATCGGCGATCGGCGGCTTCCCCTGTTGAACCCTTAATGCGCATAGGCCTTTCGCCGATGCGATATCGCAATCGGCGATCGGCAATATTCAAAGTATTGTTAAAACTACCCACGCGCCCCTGCCCGATCCGATGCGATAAGGCACAGTTTTCAACGAAAAGCCGTTAAAGTGATTGGATAGTCCGATTTAATGACAATTAAGGCATAATCATCCCCGCTCGGCCGCCAATACGCCCATTGCATGATTTAAAAGATCTTTCGACAAAATATTGCACTAATGAGCATTTATAAGGTGGCAGGTCCTATACGGTCCCTTAATGGATCCATACCCTCGGATCTGCCTATAGATCTTCTCCGCGCTGTTTTAATAAAACAAAGTATATCAACGTTCTTCTTTCTATTTTGCTATCAACTGTGAGTTTCATTGTTATCTCTGTGTTACGCCGAAACCACCTCCCTGTGCAGAATACAGTTTTTCAAAGCAATTCAGGCATAATGGGTAAAAAGCAGAAGAAGGTTGCAGGCGTTATCGATTCACCAGCCACGCCACAAGCAATAGTAAACAGCAAGAAAGGATTGATATCAGACACGACGTGCGCGGGCCTTGCCAGAACAACTTGGCAAGGAACTTATGATTTGTTAGAGGCCGAGAAACCTGAGCAGGTGGAAGAACAAGCTACCGCAGATTCATCGAAAAAATCAGAGTGCACTCTCAAAGACTTGGCCGATTCCTTCCTCCATAGGATAGCGGCAAGGGAGCAAATGCTTCCATACACCGATGTTATCAAATGGGCAATTGAAGAAATTCCTATCACAGACAGAATTTTCGTCGCAAAAGATGGAAGGATTTTTGGGTCTTTCAAGCCAGAAGATTTGAGGCAAATGTATCATTTGCCTATGCCAGAGAAAGTATACAATAGCGCATTTCTGGAGAAGTTCGCAAGTGAGAATGAGATTGAGTCTGAACCCATCAAAGATTGGAGGCAGAATCCAAATAAGCACAAGCATGAATCCTCCGGTAAGTACTCAGTCGACTCCTTGTGTTCACCTTATTGCTATGCC
>APFE030097926.1:148623-169481 GCA_000404065.3 Pinus taeda
ATCCTGGAACATGCATGAATTCCTTCAATACGAAGGGTTTACCAGACTCCCTCTCAAAGGAAATGGTACCGATACCGGTCGCACTATATCTACCATCATCGCCCATCTCGATGTGCACTCCAAGATCTTTGTCCTCCATATTAGAAAAAAAATCTCTATCTCCCGTCATATGAAACGACGCACCACTGTCCAAGAACCACACCGTTCCCATCACACTTGAAACCAAGCATGTGATCAATGAAAAATCAAGCTCAAACTGTGAGGCTAGAGCCTCTCCTGCTGTAGATCCAGCAACTTGCTTGTTCTTCTTCTTCTGCAGACAATTAGTGGCATAGTGTCCGTGTTGGTGACAGTGAAAACACTTCACCTTGGACATGTCCTACTTCTTGCCTTCCGCACCAGAATGAGAAGCTTTCTTGCTCTTCCCTTTCTTTGCTTTAGCAGCCAAAGCACAATTTTCTTCATCAGCTCCCTTTGATGAAGATCCGTCCTCGGTACTCCGCCTGATCTCCTCCTGCACAAGATCTGACCACAATCTTTCCCATCTTGGCAATTTTTCCGGACCATTGACAGAGTCTTGATAGAAATGCCAACTCTTCCGAAGACCAAGGAAAGCCAAGCTCACCAAGTCCTCATCATCGACAGTAACCCCCACACTTCCCAGCTCATCTCGACACTGAGTGAACTTCGTGAGATACTTGGGCATACTGTCACACTTCTCGCAATTGATGTTTCTGAGTTTATCTTTGAGTGCCAGCTTCCTCTGATCACTCTTGCTTTGGAATAATTCTGTTAATGATTTCCACATCAAATATGGAGTAGCCTTTCCATGGAGGCTAGACACAATGTGATCCTTCACGCACTCCAACAGAATCCTTCGACATTTTGCGGTCTTCTTTTGCCAAGCATCAGCTTGAGTAGCATCAGTAGGCTTTGGGACATCTGTCTCTATGAACTCCTTTAACCAATTATCATCCAATACTGCCTCCATCTTGTCCTTCCATGCAATATAGTTCGTACTACCCTCAAGGTCATACTCCAATCGCAATCCTGTGAAAGACATCTTAGTTTTGACACCAAGAAAACACTGTTGCAAATTCGAATTCCACCAGCTCCAACTCAACCGCTTCAGATCTAGAATTCGTGAGAACAAGGTATTTATTGTGCAGAGATCGATTGTATGGGAATTCACCAGATATCTCACCTTCCAAAGGAAGGATGAATCCAGAGGCTACCTGGCCCGATTACAGACTCTGCCTGAAGAAATAGAATGTAAACACTTCCTAAATAGTAGATATGATGATCAACAACTCTGATAACATGTAGAAATTTTGAATAATAAACACATATTTAATGGAGATTATCCTGATCATGTACTATTATGGAATACATACACAATACGTAAGCTCCTCTATGTTGATCATCAATATAGCAGCATCAATAACAATAAAACATCCAGAGCATGTACACATTAACACAATATGTAACCCGAGGAAAGCTTACAGCTGAAAACCCCACACTATCTGTATATTAATGATTGAGAACATGTAACATTACAATAGTCAATACTTCTCAAAAAGTATCCAGCACTATCTCCACTTGTTACACACAATACAGCTCAGATCTGATCTCCAAATCTATTCCACTGCTTGTCTGCCTCCACTGCTCAATACCTGCTCAAGAATGGATGAGAATGGTTGAACCAAACTCGTATTTACCTAAAAATAATAACTCACACTGGGAATCACGGGAGCAGAGGCTATAATCACCTGGTATTGGCCAATTCTCATTGGCATAACTCAATCCCATTGATTGTGCAAATCCTCATGCACAACTATAGTCACAACTGATAGCAATCTGATCCTCTAACACCTATCCCTGTTGAACTGAACATGCACTGACATGCAACTGAGTTAACTGATGTATTCTTTAATTGCATTATGAGTTAATAATTAGTTTAACAACTCATCATTAGTCTATTTGCAGTTAGACTAATTACAACTAGTTTAACCAAGTCAAATTGAACACAACTCCATCAACTCCACAATCAACTCTACCAAACTCAACTGATTGAGTTCTAACTGAAGTCATGCATGCAACAACTCAACTGACCCACAAAGAAAACGTATTTCCTTCTGACAGCTGCATGTGCCACATCTGTAACTCAAACTGAAGTTCTCCAAGAGAATAAGATAAAGTTTATAGCCTAAATATTATTATAAGCTAATAATATTTGACTACTCTATAATTAGACTTGACAGTGTCACCATTGTTGTCTAAAAATAGAAGTCTATCTATTTTTGCCAACTTGACCAATCATCCATAAACAACATCCTGCAACTCATAGACATGATCCATATGTCTAAAATAGACATAGTCTAAAAATAGACTTTGCGCCATAATTTGCCTGCGGGCCCACTTAGTGAAGGCAACTCTTTTCACTAAGCTCCATCATCTTGTTGCAATCTCAACACAAACAACCCAAGTCAGTGCTCCTCCAAATCTCTTCCATCAAATCAATGTCATCAAATTCAACGTTGGTCAAATCATCGAATTTTGGTCATCCCCTAGAAATCTAGCCCCTGAAATTGCAACCCTGTAACAACTCTGAAAAACCGTAGAGAATACTCAGACGTGTGGACGAATTAGAGTAGAAAAAAAGACTTTCTTTCTCCTTAGACTTCACTCTCCTTCTCCCTTTAATTCATTGATTTTCTTCTTCTTGATTACACAGAAATCGAATTGGTTTCCAAGGAGAAAAATTGCCAATATATTGTTAGAAAATCCGAAAGGAGGAAATATTTTCTTATATAGATAATTACTTGTGATTATTTTATCTTTATATTCTTCTTTATCTTTTAGTTCATCAAGCAATTACCAAAACAATAACACAAGAACAACAGATGTAGGGGGACAACCAGGGAAAAACCCCTATCTAGGAGAAAACCCAGTCAACAATTCTTCCTTCAATAGTTTCTCGAGATAATCCAAGACTCTAGACCCAGACAGAGATTCCCTCCACATCAAGTTAGCCCTCAATCCTTCTTGCAGATAACAACTCTTCCAAAGTAACTTCGGCCTAGCAGCATCAACACCAGCTTTGACCCAGCAGATGTAGCAACAACAACTTCGACCAAACTTGGAGAACTTCAATTTCCCTTGATACACCTCAGAATTGAGTAAGATTTGTCCCAAAATTTTGATGTTTATCCCTTCTATCTTCCTCTAGAAACTCACACTTCATTTAAGCTCCTTTTCCAACCCTTAACCAACTTCGCACTTTTCTAGCTTCCAGCTTCAGAGATCGAACTATGAGAGAGAGAATGAGATACTCCAAATGAATTCGAACTCCTTGTATTTATAGCCTTCTGGGGAGGTCGAATTACTTGTCTTGAGGCCGAATTGGCATGGAGGAGACTAAATCCATTTTTGACTAAAAAATAATTCTTTTACATGCTCTGAAAGCCCAAGAAGGGTTTCTTTAAATATACAATGACTCTAACGACTCAGAATAAATCCTAGAAGTCCTCAATGGGGACTTTGACCTACAACAGGATGAACCAAGCATGAAAACCATGCTTTAATAAGTCATAAAAATGAATAATAATATTTTCTTCATTATTTTGATAAGTACATCTCAAGTACAATTATGAAGACCGAACCTAGTTACAAATTTCAACACTCCCTTTTAACTAAGGAGTTATTCATTAGTACAAGTACAAGGAAGATCTCAGAACACATGAACCATGAATAACTTTAGGCACCACAATGTTATGGACTAGATTCTTGATGAGGGAAATCTATCCAAGGTCTTCCAACAGTTTAGGAAGTGCGATTCCATGGACTAGATTCCTAACTAGGGAAATCTATCCAAGTGGAACTAAGATGGACTAAAGCTTTCAGCCTCTCTAGGTACCATCAAGCTTACTTACTAACCATAAACCCATGGATCTAGGTGCGTATATGAGGTCAGAGCTCCATGACCAACGCTATCCTCCCTACTTCGAGAACTAGACATCAACACAAAGTGTCAGCCAAATGTCCTACGAGGTAATGTATCACTCACAAAGCCTCAACTTCCCATTTATTTCAATCTGTAACAAATCCTCCCCGATCAAACAGATTGACAAAAAATATCTCCAATCAAACTGACCGAAAACAATTAAGTATCTGAAAACATGCTATCAAACTTCTGAGAGATTTACCTGTACAAACACAAACCCCAATCAATAACAAACTTTCATATTTACATAGATACAAACCTTCGAGGTCTTCCAAACAACCTGATGTTGCTTCTCAACTTTTCATAGTAGGACTTAGAGCTTTCCCAATGAATCTTGACAGAAGATTCCTCAACCATGCAACTCCCTTTCTTACTTCTCATGCAACAACACCTTTCATAAATAGATACGGCTTTTCTTAACACAACAACACTTCAAAAAATACATTCTCCAATTTATTCTATTAAGGTGTCCATCATGACTATGATATGACCTCCCTCTCAACTAGGGAGATTCCTTTCATTCGTGCTCCCTCTCAATCTAGGCAAATTTCTTTCAATCAAGCTCCCTCTTAAGCTAGGGATATTTCATCCAGGCTCCCTCTTGACTTGGGGAGTTCTACTTCTTCTTTACGACATCAGAGAATATTTCATAGCTTCCATCCTTCTCATCAGAGTTATCACTATCATCACCATTCACATTATGCTTATCACATCAACTCTTCTTTATGAACATCTTCATTATCTTGAAGATCACGTACCTGCACAACTTAGATAGCAAGTGCAATCGAATCTATAGAAGCATGAAGTTAACCATATCAAAATCACGGAAACATTTAACTTTATATATCAGACACCCAAACTTACAAACAAGAGACACATACTCTTCAACATCTTGCTAGGGACTTTGTCATACACCCTAGACTACTTCATCAAGGCTTATTTCATAATAACATTCATTACGTCTATGGTTTCAATGTTTCTTCTAAAGGTATGACATACCTTACTACAACATATAGAAAACCCTAGAAGCAATTCAAACAAATATAGATCTACAAAGTATCTAACAACTTTCAGAATTCATATGTTAGAATTCTCACTATAGTTTCATACAAATGCTAGATTTCATACATGATATTTAACAATCAATAACCAATCACAACTTAATCAACAACATAACTAGCATCCACTAGGGTTTGTTACAAACCCTAGATTTTCGCAGACAATCAAACATCAGTAATAACTAAAACTTCAATTTCAACAATCTTACATAAATCTTATCTATCACAATGTCATCATACATCAGGTATTTTCACTTCCACTAAGGTTTAACTCCAAAACCTTAGAATTCACAAATATTATCACCCTAGCGAAACAAACGTCGACTAGGGCTTAGTTCCAAACCATAGGACTCATGACCATCAACAATAGGCCAACTCATATATCTAGGATTTCATCAGCTTGCATAAGCATAACACAACCTGTGTTAGTCAAACCCAACCACACAAATATCAATAAGAGTTAGACATATAACAAACTTGATTGGACTAGGGTTTGATCGGACAAACATACACATCCCAAAGAAATAATTTCTTAAGACATTATAAGGGTCTTGCTTATACATTCTACCAAACCCTAATGATTTAGGGTTTTAACACAAAATATAGCAAACCCTAATTTATCAATACTTCAAAGGTTCAGGATTTCAGACATTACCATTCAACCCTAACAAGTTAGAGTTTCCATAACCATACTAAAACCCCAAACAAGACATCATCCAAGCATCAATGAATTAATTTAGACTTCATCAAAACATCAGACATTTTCTTTCAACAATAACCCTAAGCAGATTAGGGTTTCACACATAATCATCGACATACCTTTAATTTAGGTTTTTCACATTGAACCTTCCTAGGGTTCCACAAGAGCAATCAAATATATGAGGAAGGTAGATTTATCTAATGATGAATTACCCAATCAAGAATCTTTAAGATTCATGGAAGCTAGACAAAAGATGTTAGTAATAGTTTATTAAGAATGAATATGGAGAGAGCAAAACTTGTAATTCAAAACATACCTCTTGTCTCTTAACAAACCTTGTACTTCTAATGCTTTGTGCTGTGAGACCTTCTTCCTCGATTCTTTAACAAGTTTTCATAGACAAGGAAATAAGAGGAGAAATGTGATTAATATTTTATGCAAACAAAACCAGATAAGTAAGGAAAACTAAAAATGAAAATGGTAATACAATACTAATATTTGGAGGTTGATGAGGGCTCCCTCCAAGCTTCAGGGGATACTTATAACCTTAAGAACAAATAAAAATGTTTTTCCATAATGTTAAACCTACAAAACTAGAAATCAAAAAGACATTAAAAAAACTTAGATCAAAAGACTTTAGTAGTGTAAGTCCCTTAAATCCAATTCTTCGAGCTTAGTCTTCTTCAGAGATCCTTCTTCAACTACATTGGGTTGATCCCTACTTATTTTCTTGTTCTTCAGATTGTCAAGGCAGTGACTTCTATAGTGACCCATCTTGTGGCATTGGTATCATTCTATCTTGGACATATCAACCTTCTTTCTTGGCCCTCTTGACTTCTTGGAGTGCCCTTTCTTGTGAGAGGCAGAGTAAGCATTTGACACATTTTCTACTTCGTTGTTCAATACTAAAGAAATTCTCATTTCTTCTTGGGTGCAGGTATTCCACAGTTGTTCAAAGGTTTGAGCTTCTTTCCAACTATTGAGACCTAAAGCATAAGAGCTCCAAGTAGGTGGTAATCCCAACAGTGCAATGATTACTAGCTCCTTCTCTAGCACTATTTCATTTATGGCTTGAAGTTCATCTCTGATCCTTGATATTCTTACAAAGAAGGAAGCCAAAATATCATCCTTAGTCATATTTGCAGTCCTCAACTCATTCTTCAAGCTTGCTACTTGACCTATGTTCTTCATAGTGAATAATTTTGTCAATTCTTCATATATTCCTTGAGCATGGTTGATATTGGAAATGTATGGGACAAAATTGTCCTTAATTCTTTCTACCATTACAGTCATAACCAATATTTCCAATTCCCTATACATCACCTTGTCTGCATCACTGGATTCTTTGGTAGGTTTCTTCACCTTCCCTCTGACCACATCCAAGACTTTGTTCTTTTCAAGAATGAGATCAATCCTCTTCTTCCAATATTTGTAGTCTGATGCTCCTTCCAACGTGTTCTCACTCTTTAATGTGTTAGACATTGTCCTTGAAGACAGAGAGCATCTTCTCTTATAAGAGCTCCTAATATGATCCCTAGACCAATCCTTTAGATCATTCTAGTAGATACTTAACACTGCCTTTTTCCTCCTTCACCTTAGCTCTGATACCATGTTAGAAAATGAGAAAGGCATAAATATTTTCTTATATAGATAATTACTAGTGATTCTTTTATCTTTATGGTCCTCTTTATCTTATAGTTTATCAGCAATTACCAAAACAATAACACAAGGACAACAGATGTAGGCGGACAACCAGGGCAAAACCCCTATCTAGGGGAAAACCCAGTCAACAATTCTTCCTTCAATATTTTCTCGAGATAATCCAAGATTCTAGACCCAGACAAAGATTCCTCCACACCAAGTCAACCCTCAATCCTTCTTGCAAACTACCCTTCCAAAGCAACTTCGACCTAACAACATCAACACCAGCTTCGATCCTGTAGCAACGTCGACCCAGCAGATGTAACAACAACAACTTCGACCAAACTTGGAGAACTTCGATCTCCCTTGATACACTTCGGAATTGAGTAAGACTTGTCCCAAATTTTCGATCTTTAGCCCTTCTATCTTGCTCTAGAAACCCACACTTCCTTTAAGCTCCTTTTCCAACCCTTAGCCAACTTCGCACTTTTCCAACTTCTAGCTTCAGAGATCGAACTATGAGAGAGAGAATGAGATACTCCAAATGAATTTGATCTCCTTGTATTTATAGCCTTCACGGGAGGTTGAATTACTTGTCTTAAGGCCGACTTGATCTTCTTGAGGCTGACTTGGTGTGGAGGAGACTAAATTAATTTTTGACTCAAAAATAATTCATTTTACATGATCCGAAAGCCTAAGAAGGGTCTTTTTAAATGTACAATGACTCTAATGACTCAGAATAAATCCTAGAAGTCCTCAATGGGGAATTTAACCTAAAACATGATGGCCCAAGCATGAAACCCATGCTTTAATAAGTCATAATAATAAAAATAAAAATATTTTCTTCATTCTTTTGATAAGTACATCTCTAATACATTTAAGAAGACCGAACCTAGTTACAAATTTCAACATATATAGTTGTTCAACCATATGAAGAGACACAACTTAAGGGTTGTCCGACTTGACCGTATGGAGGGCCGACTCTGTCTTTGTGAAGACACATTGACTCTTTTGACTCAAAAAATAAAATTCTCTTTTGTTACAAATAGTCCAAATGGGACTTTGACTCATGACAAATTTTCTTTTAACTCAATAAGCCCTAGAAGCATGAAGAACATGTTTGACTAATGGAATAATAATAATAATACAAATTTCTTCTTTTTGCTTTTATATGAAATACATATTGAAAAGTACAAAGATAATTATGAAGACCGAACTAAGTTACATTTTCAATAGGGTTGACCTGACCTAAAAGACACAACCTTTTGCTTGAGCGATTTGAGAAAAAAAAAGTTATTAGGTCGACCTATAAAAGGGGACTCATGGTATTTAAAAAAAAAAAATTGTCTTTCAAAATACATGATTTAATGCTAACTTTGACAGTGGTTTTAGGCTAGTTTAATTTGAAAAGCTAGACCTTGCTTTAGGGCAGCGAAAAAGTGTTAAGGTCATAAACTTTTGGGGAAAAGAGCTGGTGTTAAACCCATCCTTCGAGAATCAAAGTTCAAAAATCAATCTCTCCAACCAAGAGGACCCATAAGATGTGCCCCCAATCAAAGTAAATGGCATGACAAGGGCTACCAATCTAGGCTATCCTTGCACCCAAATTCATTATTTTTTGCACGCAAATCACCAAACAAATGTTGGCTCATTAACCCTTTGACATCAATGGCAATTTCTTCCAACAGTCAACACCCTTGCCCCAACCAATATGGTAGGACAAGGAGAGGAACCCCAAGAGGATAGTTCATGAGCAAAGCGAAGAGGAGGAGGAACCCGAGCAGTTGAATAATGCAGACGAAACTCATCCATTTAAACTCAAAGATGAGCAAGAAGACAATGTTGGTTGTGGATAATAATGAGAAATTTTAGGACTTGCAATACTCTAGAAAGAATGAAAAACAAGCCCAACCAAGCTCTAATGCAAACCCTCCTCAAGAAAAGGGGCCTTCCCAAGAGAAAACCAAGCACAAAGCCAAGGACCATGAAATCAAGTTAAACATTGATGCAGGTAGTGTTGTGGGAAAAATGACCATGCATGTTCCCATAAAAGAGATAGTAAAGCTCGCTCACCATAGAAGGCAAGTCAAGAAGGCTCTCAGACTAGATGATGAACTCGATGATCCCCCTATTGTATTACAAAACATGCACTTTGATAGGACACACCTGAATCATGAGCCATTCTTGTTGACTTTAGCCATTGATAGGTTGCTTCTCCATAATTGTATGCTAGATTTGTAGGCTTCTACCAATATCATGCCATTAAAGCTCATGCACCAATTAGAGTAGGATATTACAAGACCTTATAGAAATGTTTAAATGAGGTCAATTCTTGTCCATGTGATGATTAAATATTTGAAAGTAACTTTAGCCATTAATAAATATATTTATGTGCTAATGGATGTTGTTGTTATTGATATCCCTGATGTGTGGGGAATGTTGTTATCTAGGAAAGAAGGTGCATCTATCGATGGACAATAGCAAATGGACTTATCACATTCCATTATTCCTCAGCCTGAAGGGACCTCATTTATACTATATAGGGAGCCTCAACTCAAAAATCACGTTGAAGATATTGACCCTTTCCCATATATTGGTCAACAACCTAGAACTAAAAGTCAAGGCCCTCCCGCTAGCCAATCCAAGCCCATCATCCTTCTCCCTTCACAGAAGATCTGCCTTATTAAGAGACCTATCCCTAAGCTTACTATACCTAAGAAGCACTGGGTGCAAAAACCTAAGAAGGAATTCAAGATTAGGGAAATCGTTTGGTTGACAAGCATCGCATCCCTATTAAGATTCATGGAAAGGTTGATGTAGATTAGTTTTATATAGCGAGACTTGATGGTGAGCTTTGGACTGATCTAATAAAAGCTGGCCATATCACCCTTTCTTGGAAATGTGATTTCACATGTTACACATAGTAGTGTAGGCGTCGTGCATATCCCTTTTGCATAACTAATAACATCATATTGTGTTCTCATGCTAGATTAGATTGCATGTAGATTAGACTTGCATTTAGCATGGATTTACAGTTTGTCTGGATTATTTCTATTATGAAAAACATGGGTGATGCCCTACACCCAGTGCATATGCTCCCAAACAGTTGTATTTTGATGTGCAGGTTACAGGGTTACGATCCCAGGAGATTGGTAGATTTCTCATGAACTCTGCATTCGAGTACATGGATCATGCACTTTACGGTGAATTCATGTCCTATTTGGAGCTAGATGTCACCCACCAAAAGTGGGTGACCCCTAGGAGAAACTTTTCTCCTATTCATCTCTTCCAGCTGACAACCAACAACCACCTTGTAGTCGATGTCATGTGTCATTCATATCTCCACCACCAACATCATTCATATGTTTCCTCACCCATTTGTCATGAGCATATGTTGGAAGGTGGGCTTCTAGTCAAAAGGTATTTTATTCATTTTGCAATCGGGTGCTTATGCGTGTTTGTATTTGGGCATTTGGCAAGTATTATGGGGTAACTTGGAAGAAATAAATGCCTTGGTCATGATCTTGTTCCCTCACATTAAATGAGGGGTTAATTTTCAATCCTAGTCCAGTGGGATCCCCCCTGATGGTCCATGGCTTTAGGAATGGGCACTACTTGGGAAGCCAAAAATGAGATAGTGTAGCCCCATCTCTCCCTATTCCATACTTGCCACTTTCCATCTTACATTATGAGCCCTTATTCCACCTCCCTTCTTTAGGTTCAATTGATCATTGGTCTCTGGGAGTTGGCACCCACACATTCTCATACTTGGGTAAGGCTTGGAAATGTACCTTGGGAGGTTGATGCAACTAAAACAAATAAAAAGAGCATATGATGGCCACAAGAAAAACAAAAGAAAAAACAAAATGCAAAAGATGGTCAGGCATTATAAATTAGCACGTCGGAAAAATCCAAGCATGAGCTCTACCTCATTCATATGGCCATCACCCAGTGCCTGAGCCAATGTTTCCCTATCTTGTAGAAGAAAAGGAAACCTCACATGTCCCAACCCCTTATGGGCAATGAATTGTCTCATCCCAAAGGAGTTAATAACTACTATACATCACATTAAGCAAGGTCCTAATCCTTGAACTATGAGCAATAATACAAAGAAGAATCTAGAAAAAGTAAAAGGCATATAGAGGGGTGGAAAAACAAAAGCCAAGATAACTCATGCATCCACAATTGCTCCCTCCTCACATCTACACACCTAAGATGAGATATTCCATCATAGTTGGTCCCTTTGACCAGGGCGCTTGGCCATGAAGTCTTTTCCCCTTTGTTCCATCATTATTCTAATGGCACTTATCGATTTAAGGGTGGACCAAGCACATGCCACTTCCCCTTTGGGGTTCAGAACACGTAATAGGATTGTCTATTAACCACTCCTACCTAGGGAGGTAACACCATTACGTGTCTAAGGCTCGCATTTTGGAAGAGAAACCTCATATGAAGTGTTAATTTGCCCATTTCTTTCAATCTTAGTTCACTTAGATGCAATAATGATTAATGTACCTAATGGTGAAAGTTGTGGCACTTAATATTGTGCATAATTGGAAGGTAGTTCCTTTTATAGGTTTAAGCAACTTAACTGCGATCCAGGTACTCCAAAGGGACATATTGACACCCACAAGTGATGTGTTAAGTGCCACGGGACTCCAGACAATTGTAGAGCATCATTTATATCCATGGGCACCTTCAACAAACACAACGCTCTTGCATTTTTCTTTATTATTCATGCGATTATGCCCCTGAACCAGCATGCCCCCAACTGGATTAACAATGATCACATGATTTGGCAGTTGATTTGGGGTCCATATGAGGTATGTCTCGCACCTTGAGACATGAGAGGGCTAGCGCCATTCTTAGAGCCTTCAACGTGGAGTTGAATCAGACATTCACACCACAAGGAGACCCATGAGACCATTTTTGTGCCCCAAACCCACATTTGGGGTCCACAAGATGATTTTCACATAGATATAGGGGCCAACCCCTAGATTATGATTTTAGAGGCCATATACACTTGTCATGGCACCTGAGGAGCACAATGCAAACACTAAAAGGGAAATATGCTAACATGACATAATCATTTTCTCACTTTGGCTCACACGTGAGCAAATATTTATGTCTTAGTGAAAGTTACAAGGTTGGCTTGTGACCTTGCTTGTAGTTTGCCCATTATTTTCTTATTTGAGGGGCTTATAGGCTTAATTAGACATTAGTTAGTCACATAAAAATTAGAGATCAGTTCATTGTGATCTCTCATCATCAAACATTGGAATTTCGGCCTCCTTAAAGCAACTCACACTTGCTTTCTTGTCGATTTTTTTAGATCTTTGGATGCATTTTGATGTGTGGAGCTAATCTTGGATATTATTTTGATCTATTATTTGGTCTAATGGATGGAAATATTGCATGTTATCTGGTCAATGTATTGTATTGTTGAATATCTATTCCTTGATTATCTAATGTATGGAATTATTTATTATAGGTTATGCTAAAGTATGCCCTAATTTGTTGAAGATCAATTTTGAATGTTATCTATATGAATGTTGCATGCATTGCTCATACATAAAATGTGATGAATTGTACTACTGGTGAACTCATAGTAGCTCTCCCACAAAATTCCATTTTTCCATTGAATGGGTAAATGCTTGAAATTTAAATGTTAGGGCATCAAGTTTCAACCTCCTTAGGAAATTTTTTAGCTAATCTTTGACATCCTTGACTCCATATTCCCAAGGGAGGAACTAGTCCAATCAATTGGTGATTATTCTCAAATCTTATCCATATTTTCTCTCTCTCAATTCTACCCTTCCAAGGCTAAGTTAGGAAACCAGGTCTTGGTGCAAATCCCTAGGCAAGATGAATTTTGGTGCTTGGAGAGCCTAAACATCAAGAGGATAGTATTTGCCCCAAAATATATCCTTTTGGAGGGCATCCACTTCAATTTCATCCACAAATTTCCTTGCCCTAAGTGTTTGCCTAAGAGGGAAACCCTTGTTCTCCTTCCTTCAACGTAAGGGCTTCCTTGAAGGTTTCATGAGCCTTGGCATATATAAGGAACCTTTTCTCCTAGACTTGACCTTTGGTTACTCCAACACTCATCAAATTTATCAAACCCTAGGTCTTGTTCCCTTTTTTCTAGGTCTCATCATAAAGTAAGTTGCTTTCTTATGAAGCTTTGGACCTAATTTGTGTCTTTTAAGAGATCCTAGTGAGATCATTTCACACATTAACCATATAATATCTATTATAAGTGATCTCTATCCTACCGAGACTCCTCCCATCGGTGAAAATTGTTGGGAATCACGATTGTCGTTAGACCAAAACCCGCAAGTGTTAGTCAATGATCGCCTCGCCAGAGATAAGGATCCACGAGAGGCGGTTAGTCGATGTCACGAAACACATGGGGAGCATTGGTTTATCCAATGTCCAACAATCTCCCCCCCAATGCGAGTCTGGTGTGTATGAAACTCGTGACCTACGCTCTTATAACACTTGTTGGGAATCACGATTATCGTTAGACCAAAACCCGTAGGTGTTAGTCAACGATCACATAACTAGAGTTAAGGACCCACGAGAGGCGGTTAGTCCATGTCACGAAACACACGGGGAGCATTGGTTTATCCAATGTCCAACAAAAATTCGTAAAGAGAAGGGGGTTTTGGCTATGATGACAGTATTGTTACTTCTTGCTCTAGCTTATGCTTTGTAGGGTTTCCCTCTCCAATGCCTGCTAGATTTTGCGGAAACAATGTTCTCAACATGTATCTTTATGTGGAAGAGTTTGTTCATTTCTTTATCTTCCTATTGTTGAAGGCTACTCATATTCACCTCCTTCTATATTGATGTATAAACAATCTTCTTATCCACGTCCAAGTTGCTTTCAATCTGGTTGTTTAAATGAATGTCCACTATTAAATTTTCAAGCATCCTCTAAACTGGTAATTACTTCTCATGATGAACAGAATACAAGAAAAGATTAACCTAAGAAAGACCATGAGAAGTAATTATCAATTTTGAGGATGCTTGAAAATTCAACATGGTATCAGAGCAAACGTTTGAAAAAGCAGCCCTGAAGACGAAGAGCCAATCCTTCTACATCAATAATCTGAATTATTGGATAAGAATTCATAAGTTGTCTTCTTGAAAGGAGGTCAATCTACTTGGTTTTAAATAGCCTCGGTCCTAGTTCAAAACATTGAAATTAACCTTAGAAAAAGGACCTCAACACAAAGGTCCGAGAGCCTCAGTGGACAAAGCAACCTTGTCATATCAACATACTTTGGAGGAACCTTTAAATATCTATGATAAAGGAATATGCCATCAACCTAATCTCAGATGGTACAAACAATCAAAGGAAGGCCAGAGTTTCATATCCTACTTATGGGGCCGAGAATTACATTTAATCATAATAATACTTAGGGAAATCTGAATTATCCTATTTTGTAGGTCGAGAAAGTTGGAAAGCCGAAGATTCCTGAAGTTAGGCCTCAATTTGATGTGCCTCAGGACAATATTATATGAGGCTAAAAGTGTGAAATTCCTCAGAGACCGTATATGATTGCAAAGCTCGAATGACTAAAGAAAATTTAGTCTAGAAGATTTGTTTGAGATCACAATAATGTTCGGGAAAAATACTTCTCTTGAATAGAAAGTCATATCTATTCCTATTGCTATTGTTGTTAGAAAGGCCTCAGAAGATGGCCAGAAGAATACTTGTATGTTGTTGAAGATTAAGTCAAAATTAGACAATATGTTTTTGAAAATGACACTTGCATGATTATCTCTCTCAAAGAAAGATCTTATCCACATTAGCTACTTTATAATTTAGGCATGGAAGCACAATGGTCTGTCTATATAAATAATTGCAATAGTAAGGACAATATATCAAAGTCAACACAATGGATATCTATGCAAAAATAAACCATCTTGCAAAGAATACTTCCTTTGATACTAAGTTGCACGAAGCACTGAAACGTTTCCGAAACAAATACGTTTAGAAACATCACCTCCCAAAAATGGAAATATCGGTTGAAATGTCATATATGTTTATATATATAAAAAGAAATTTATAACTAAGCGAAAAACACATTATCTTGCAAGAAAAAATGGAATAAGACCCATAGATGACAATTTAGAAGGAAAACCAAGTCTATATTAACTCTCATAGATGATTACATGTTGGTCGAGTTTCGATTAAGTTTCGGGTACGGGTACGTCCCAAAACGTTGGGTTCCTTGAGGTTTCGTGCAACATAGCTTTGATATCAATTCAAAAGCTAACATATTATAGCATAGATCAAAGCTTCAATGACTAAGGCAAATAAACCTCAAGAAGGTCGAAAGGCCTCAATATAGCTTATACAGTGACCAAGAAGCCTCAAATATGAAAAGGATTACACTTATGTTGTGCGAGCTCTTGAAGAAGAACTAATTGTTAGTACAATGATTATTGAAAGTCTAAGCCAAGTTAATTTCTTGAGGAGCTAAGCTAATGTCACCTTGGAAAAAGCAGTGTTGAAAATATTAGCGAAAATTTGATTCCTTGATTTGTGCCTTAATTCAAGGAGTCAAACTCAAGTTCCTCCTTGTGCATGCTTGAGTTCCTAAAATTTAGGATTTTCGTTAAATATTAGGAGTGCATGAGGCGGTTAACTACTGTGTTGAAGTTGAAGGCCGATTTTTGATCTTCTAGTATGAGTTAAATACTAAAAGCTTAAGTGGAATTAGCCTCCTAAATTTTAAGAGGATCCAATTAACTAGGTCTATTGACTTTTGCTAACTAGAAAAGCTCTAGTTCAATTCCTTAATTAGAAAAATCACTAATTTTAACCATTCGAATTCCTTCAAAAGGAGGAACAAAGGCACAAGTTTAATCATTATTTTGGTGAGTGCGAATTGGTGAGACCAAGCAATAAGAAGCACAAGTTTGTGCATGGAGCTTGTTAGAGGAAAAGTATGCAAGAGAAGCTTGTGCACAGGTTGGTAGAGGGCAACGAAGATCAGCATTCTTGCAAGGGTTTCATGCTAAGGATAAGCACGGAGAAGGGTGTATTCTACAAGTGACACAATCAGATTTTGTAAGAGATCAATTGCTCAATTTTTTCTATCAATAAAATTCTCATAAAGCAGTGGGTTTTCCCAGTTGGGTTTCCTAGTAAAAAAAAATTGTCTTGAATTGTGAGATTGTGTTTTATTTATGTTACTAATTCCACTACAAATTGAGTAGAGATATTTTGTGTTTGTAAGAAAAGAAAGTGTTTTTCATATTGTTCTTATCAACATATCATAATTTCGTGCAAATTCTACATGGTATCAAAGCTGGATCATAATAAAGATCAACACAAGTGCAACACTTCATAATAGAAGACACTTCTATGATAGTCGCAGCCGAGGGAAGCCTAGCAAAGGAGGGAAAAAGGATTTTTTGTGGTGTTATTTTCTCATGGCAGTAGGCCGAGTTATTGGAGAAGGCATCCAATAAGAAAAGGATAGTTCTAGGATAATTATGTGCTAGTTTGAAAGTGTTATATCTATGTTTAGCAGGTCAAATTTCTGTGTGACCTCATACTAGATAGAGCTCTAGTTTAGGGCAGTTCTAAGCTAATTCAAGTTTGTTATAACATGCTAGAAGGGAAGAAGGACAACGCAAAAGTCGTGGAGGGTTGAGTCTGTGTTGAGGGTTGTTACAGTGCTACAGAAAGCCCTAACCAGTGGGCTAGAAAAACTCAGAACCAAAAGCACAAGACCAAGTTGAATCTTTGGCAGAACATGTATGTATTTATCTTCTTCAGTTGTTGTTTTGCTAAGTGGATATTGTTCATGATCCGAATTGGATCCTAAAGAACTCTCTAAGTTTTCATAACTCTGTAAAATTCATGCCAAATTTTCAAAGACTTACAAAGGTCGAGCTTATCAGAAATATCATCGAATAGTTGTAATTTGTGAGCAGCACCAAGCAACGAGGACCCTCGGTCAAGCGCGCCGACCGTTGGCCCATGTAACGCCCGCTGCCACGAAACAACAAAACGGGAAGCCTTTTTGAGAAACAGGGGAGGTTTCGCTAATTGCATATCGTTGGGCAAACCCCTTAGAGAGGAAAAAGCCCTGAGTGACCTGGGTCTGAAAAGTCAAAAAACCGTATGGAATTCGCCAATTCGGTCAGAGGCGGGTCCCACACAAAAACAGGCAGGATATCGGAAGGGCTTCGAGTGGTAAGCAGTTTCAACCAAGTCCCGCCCGATGCCACACATTGGGTGCCACGCGTTCGGCAGAAGAGAGAGAAAACCGCTCACATCGAACAAGAAAACATCATGCAACTTACCCACTCGATATGGACGAAGACCGTAGGATATGGAGGCTCCAGATCGATGGCGAACATGCAATCCGACGGATGACCAGATTCAACGGGGTAAACAGGCCAAGTTGTATAAAGGTTTGAAGTCCGGCATGAACAATGAATTGGAAGAGGAATCATGTTCGTGGGCATTCTGGGAAGTTAAATGGAAATAACGGCAGTTCAAACATTTCCAAGAGAACTGACACTCGATTCATTATGAAACAGGTGGCCACCTCCCTGTAAGGCGTTACACAGTGATGATGACGCGGAGCAGAGAAATTTAAACAGACAAAGGCAGGAGAACCAGAGCGTCGGGAAACGGAAACGAACAGTCAGAAAGCAAAATGGATTTAAAGCCACAAACTGACAGAAACAAAGCAAGCAGTGAGAAAAGCGAAAAAGAAAGCTAAGAGTAGAGAACATAGAAAGTAAGTCGAGCTGACCTGCAGAGCAAAGGCAACATCGAGACAGAGCCAGAGAGAGTCAGAGAGTTTGTGTACTCTCGAGAAGGCTTGAGAGGTTCAAGCGAACTCCTCGGCATAGGCCTGTCATGTATGAATCTCAGATTGGATTCATACTACTGTGACCAATAAAGGTCGAGTTTCAGTAAGGAGAGTCTGTGTACTCCAAAGACTTGGGGGTTCCAAGTCCAGTCCTACTGATTTATACCTGCTGAGTGAGACTCAAATTGAGCTCATTGTTGTAAAACTCTGCTTTGAAAACATAATAGAGAGGCCATCACTGAAGGCTAGACCAGGAGACGTAGCCCAGGAGTATTGGGAGAACTCCTTATTAAACTTGTCGTGTCTACATGTTTCCCTGTTATGTTTTCTCTAACTGCTTTAGTGTCTATGTATTTCGCAATCTTATTGATCCGTTGCATAAAGTAACATAGGGACATCCATGCACGAGTCTGTAATACCTTTAATTCTTTGTCCTGGATAAATTCCAGATCAAGTGGTATCAGAGCTCTAGGTTACTAAGGTTAAGCAAGCTTGTGCTAGATTTTGTTGTTGAATGCTAACTAGATCAAAGCTTAAATTAGGAGAAGGAGAGTTGGTTGAAACTAACCCTGAAATTGGAAGAGTCTATCCTAAGAGGAAAATGTCAGAAGAAAGTCCCTTGGAATAAGACCCTCAGTTTATGGATAGTTTCATGACCATGAAAGCCATGGTAGAATAAATGTATAGAGAATTTGAGAAAAGTAGAGAGGAAGATGCATCAAACTCCAAACAAGATAAAGGAGCACAAGAATCTCTCCTCCATGACCACTCTAAAGGCAAAGGAAAGAAGAAAAACTTCCCACACCTCCTAGTAGCCCTGAAAACAAAAAGAAGGCATCTTTGATTAAATTAGATGTTAAATTTGATTTACCAATATATGATGGAGAGTTGAATGCAAAGAAGTTGGATAATTGGATTAGACAGATTGATGTTTATTGCAGAGTGCAGAGCATTGATTCAAACAGTAGTAAGATTCAGCTGGCCAGCCTACACCTTGGAGGCACTGCCTTGGTATGGTGGGAAGGCAGGACACATGCTAACATGAAGAAGCATGGTAAAATTCTTTCTATCTGCAGTGAATTTGTTTCTACAATTAAAAAACAGTTCTATCCACTAGCTTATATGCAACAAGCCATGATGAGTTGGCAAACTCTTCGACAATTAAAAGGGCAAAGTATACAAAGTTACACCCAAGAATTTAGAAAAAGAGTTTTGATTCTAGGAATTTGTTTAGACTCACCTGAAACTTTGCTGAAATATATAGATGGTCTGCACAGCAACTTAAGGCACACTATTCTCATGTTTAATCCCACTAGCATAGATGAGGTATCTGTTCAAGCTACATATCTAGAGGCTAGAGGTAAGAATGTGAACCTAGAAGTTGGGGGGTCATCAAAACCCACTGCAAGCAAGAATAAGGAGAAAATAAAACAGAAATGGAAAGAGAGGAAGACAAATACTGTGCAAAAGACCAAATCTTCATGCACTCACTGTAAAAAGGATAGGCATGATGATGAACACTGTTGGATTCTGCATCCGGAGCTAAAACCCAAGAAGTACGGTGGCAAAAAGAAGAAGATTGTTGCAGATATTCAAAAGGATTTGGGGTCAGACTCAGGAGATGAAACAACAATTGCAGCCACAGGGATAAAAGGTAAAAATTCTGAAGCATCTACTAGTAATTATGTACAAGCTACTGACAACAAAGAAAATGAGAGGAAAAGGCATGAGCTTTTTCATATTCGAGTTGTTTCCAAGCATCAAATATTGATACTTTGTTTGATAGTGGCTCACAATTAAATTTAATTTCTGAAGCAATTGTAAAGAAGTTGGGATTACTAACCACCCCTCACAAAAAGCCATATCCATTAGGTTGGTTATGTGATAAAGCACAGCTACAAGTGACTAGACAATGTAAACTTAGGTTTTCTTTTGGTTCAGCATTTGTAGATGAGGTTGAGTTAGATATTGTTCCCTTGGATATATATGGAATTGTTTTAGAAAGTCCTTACTTGTATGATAGGAAAGCTATTTTCTATAGTGCTGAGAACAAGTATCAACTTGTTAAAGATGGAACCAAATATATTGTAAGAGCTCATAAACTCAAGAATAATTATACTCTCATAAACTCGGGGCAGATGATAAGAATTGTAAATTCATGCAAACAATTTTTACTGATGGTTGTAAAGGAAAAGAAACCTGATAAAACCAACATATTTGAGGTTTGTAATGCTAAACAGCGAACTGATTTAGAAAAAGTTGTTTTAGAATATGATATCCTATTTCAAGAACCTAAAGGTATGCCACCCAAAAAGGAAATAGTACATGATATTAATTTGCAACAAAATGCTCCATTGCTTAACATCAGAATGTACAGGTTGTCCGCTTTAGAGAACGCAGAAATCAAGAAGCACGTACAGGAGCTGCTCGAGAAAGGGTTCATAAGACCTAGCACATCGCCTTGTGGGTCTCCAATTGTCTTGGTGAGAAAGAAAGATGGCTCATGGAGAATGTGCATTGATTACCGAGCACTGAATAAGATAACGATAAAAAATCGTTATCCTCTTCCTCACATAGATGATATATTAGATCAGTTGAAAGAAGCTATT
>APFE030097926.1:169501-195998 GCA_000404065.3 Pinus taeda
GATGGACACAGTGATGTGGACAAGGCAACCAAGTTCATTGAACAAATCCAAGAGATTCACCAGGAAGTACAGGAATAGCTGGAAAAGAGCCAAGCCAAGTATAAGGCAATGCATGATAAACATCGAACTGAGCATAGTTTCTAAGTTGGTGATCAAGTCTTGTTGTATATCAGCAAAGATAGAATGCAAGGTGAAGGTAAGAAGCTGAAGCCAATAAGGTATGGACCTTTCAAGATACTTGAGAAAATTGGTGAGAATTCTTTTCTCCTTGATTTACCAGCATACATGCACATCTACTTAGTGGTTAATGTAGACAGCTTGAGACTATTTGAATCTTCATTGATTGAAGATCCCGAAGAGCGGAGTCAATTGCCTTCTATTGATGATCTGTTACCTGAATATCTCAATGAGTTGCAGGAAGATATAGTTCTGGACAGGAAGGTGAGAACTACGCATAGGGGGGATGTTGAGTACCTGAGAATTTGACTCAAAGGTTCAAAACCAAGCAGTGCGAAATGGATAGAAATTAGGCAAGCGAGGAATCTGTACCCTTACTTGATTGATGCTTACAAACCAACTTTTGGCGGTCCAAAAGATTTTTCAGTGAGAAGGTCGTGCTCCGAATTGGATCCTAAAGAACTCTCTAAGTTTTCATAACTTTGTAAAATTCATGCCAAAGTTTCATAGACTTACAAAGGTTGAGCTTATCAGAAATATCCTCGAACAATTGTAATTTGTGAACAGCGCCAAGCAACAAGGACCCTCGGTCAAGCGCGCCCACTGTTGGCCCATGGTAACGGCGCTGCGACGAAACAACAAAACAGGAAGCCTTTTTGAGAAATGGGGGAGGTTTTGCTAATCGCATATCGCCAGGTAAACCCCTTAGAGAAGAAAAAGCCCCGAACAACCAGGACCCGAAAAGTCAAAAAACCGTACAGAATTCGTCGATTCCGTCAGAGGCGGGTCCCACACGAAAACCAGTAGGTTATCAGAAGGGCTTCGAGCGGTAAGCAGTTTGAACCGAGTTCCGCTCGGTGCCACACACTGGGTGCCACGCGTCCGGCGGAAGAGAGAGAAAACCGCTCACATCAGACGGGTAAACGTCATACAACTTACCCGCCCGATATGGACGGAAACCATAGGATTTGGAGGCTCCAGATCGACGACGGACATGCAATCCGACGAATGACCGGATTCAACGGGGTAAACAGGCCGAGTTATATAAAGGTTTGAAGTTCGGCATGAACGATGAGTTGGCAGAGGAATCATGTTCGCGGGCATTCTGGGAAGTTAAACAGAAATAACGGCAGTTCAAACATTTCCAAGAGAACTGACACTCAGTTCGTTATGAAACAGGCGGCCACCTCCCTGTAAGGCGTTACGCAGTGATGATGATGCAAAGCAGAGGAATTTAAACAGACAAAGGCAGGAGAACCAGAGCGCCGGGAAGCGGAAACGAACAGTCAGAAAGCAGATTGGCTTTAAAGCCACGAATAGACAAAAACAAAGCAAGCAGTGAGAAAAGTGAGTAAGAAAGCTAAGTGAAAAGAACAGAGAAAGTAAGTCGAGCTGACCTGCAGAGCAAAGGCAACATCGAGACAGAGCCAAAGAGGGTCAAAGAGTCTGTGTACTCCCGAGAAGGCTTGAGAGGTTCAAGCAAACTCCTCGGCATAAGCCTGTCATGTATGAGTCTTAGATTGGGTTCATACTACTGTGACCAATAGAGGTCAAGTTTCAGTAAGGAGAGTCTGTGTACTCCAGAGACTTGGGGGTTCCAAGTCCAGTCCAACTGATTTATATCTGTTGAGTGAGACTTAAATTGAGCTCAGTATTGTAAAACTCTGCTTTGAAAACATAATAGAGAGGCCACCACTAAAGGTTGGACCAGGAGACGTTGCCCAGGAGTATTGGGTGAACTCCTTATTAAACTTGTCATGTTTACATGTTTGCCTGTTATGTTTTCTCTAACTGCTTCAGTGTCTATGTATTTCGCAATCTTATCGATCTGTTGCATAAAGTAACATAGGCACATCCATGCACATGAGTCTGCAATACCTTTAAATCTTTGTCCTGGATAAATTCCAAATCAGTTCAGGTTTGAAAATGTGTGTTTGGCGTCTTAAGAGTAGTGAGGAGGGCTGCTAGCAGGTGTCTAAAGGATCCCTAAGTGCAAACCTATGAAGGACTATTAAGTTTGCTAGGAGAGGTAGTTTTAGAGGCCCTAAGTACAGTTCTTGTGAAGGACTACAAGACTATTAGTGGGCAAGTTTTTTTAGAGCTCTTAAGGGAAGCAGTATGGATTACCAAGTGTCGAGAGCAGGTCATTGTCTAGAGGGAGCATCAAACTTCATAGCTTGGAAAGGGAGGATCACAATTGTGCTAGAAGATTAAGGGTTAGGAGAGTACATCAAGCAAGCGATAGCACTACCTCAAGACCCCCAGCAATTGGCCCAATATAATAATAACGATATCAAGGAAAAGATGATTATTCTAGAAGGGGTCAAAGATCATATAGTGCCTCATATCCATGTAAAGAAGACAACGTACGAGATGTACGATACAATCTTGAAGTTGTATTAAAGTACCAATGATACCAGGAATCTTGCTCTTAAGGAGAAGTTGAGGAGTATCTGGATGAGCAAGGATGAGCCCATTGTCCCATATTTGTCAAGGTTCACTCAGGTACGAGATGAACTAGGTGGGGTTGGCGAAGTTGTATTTGATCATGATCTTTTGAGTTTTGCCTTACTTGGATTTCACAAGTCGTGGAAAGGGTTCCTGGATGTTGTTAGTGGGATAGAGAACTCCCAAAGTGGGAAAGGTTTTGGACTAACTGCATACAAGAAGACATCTAAAGAGGAACCATAGAAGGAAGATCAGATATGACAGAGGACAAGGAGAATTGTGCCTTAGAAGTGAAGGGTAGCAAGGCTAAGGGAAAAAAGGGCCAAGGAGAGGTTGGGTCCAATGAGAAGGGAAAGAAGAAGGATCTACGTAAGATCAAGTGCTTCCATTGCCATCAATTTGGACATTATGCTTCTAAGTGCCCTGGTAAGAAGAAGGGGGTCAAGAAGGATCATGTTGTTGCGTCGACGGAGGTAGATGAATTTTCCGCCCAATTCGAGAACAATTTCTTGTTGATAGCTTGCATGGCAAGCTCATCAAATAGCAATATGTGATATATTGATTCTGGAGCTTCCTTCCACATGACCGAGAACATGAATAGTTTCAACCACCTTAAGGAGAAGGACATGCAGGTTCAGATTGAGCTAGGAGATGATGGTTAGTATGTAGCTAGAGGAGATGGTACTGTCAACTTTCAGAGGGAGTCAGGTAATTCCCTTCATCTCGAAGATGTTCTTTATGTTCCAGGATTGAGGCAGAATCTTGTTTCGGGTAGCCACCCTTAAGGACAAGGGATATGATATCATCTTCACTAGAGGTAAGGCGTACCTCCAACACTTAGCTTCTAGATGTAAGAAGCGGATAGGTGGGAGGGTGAAGAATCTCTACAAGTTGCAGGTAAAGATAGGTGTAGCCTTGAGCAACAAGGTAGGTAGTGCACAAAGTAGAGAAGTGATGGTTGAGCGAGAGAAGGATAGAGTTCTCAAGATGGATCCTCAGCTGGTGTCTTAGTTTTGGTCTAAGTTAGTTAGTTGTTGGGTTGAACAACAAGATGATAAAGAGGAGCAAAGCTCACAGAGTATGGTGGGAAAGAACAAGTCTTCAACACAAGTTCCGTAAAAGAAAGTAGGGAAGACTTCTAGTTCGGAGGGAGCAACTGCAACAACAGAGAACTTAGCAGTGTTGGGGAAAGATCCAGGTGGATGAGGTTCTTCCGAGAACACCTTCCTCGTAAGAGGGAGTGTTGAAAATAGTAGCGAGAAATTGATTCCTTTATTTGTGCCTTAATTCAGGAGTCAAACTTGAGTTCCTTCTTGTGCATGCTCGAGTTCCTAAAATTTAGGAGTTTCCCTAAAAATTAGGAGTGCATGAGGTAGTTAACTGATGTGTTGAAGTTGAAGGTTGATCTTCTAATGTGAGTTAAATTGGGAGTTGAAAGCTTAAGTGGAGTTAGCCTCCTAAATTTTAGGAGGATCTAGTTAACTAGTTTTGTTGACTTTTATTAACTAGAAAAGCTCCAGTTTAATTCCTTAATTAGAAAACACACTAATTTTAACCATTCGAATTGCCTTTAAAAGGAGGAACGAAGGCACAAGTTTAATCATTGTTTTGGTGAGCACGAGTTGGTGAGACCAAGCAATAGGAAGCACAAGTTTGTGCGTGGAGCTTGAGAGAGGAAGAGTGTGAAAGAGAAGCGTGTGCACACGCTGGTAGAGCACAACAAAGATCAACATTCTTGCAAGGGTTTCATGCTTAGGATAAGCAAGGAGAAGGGTGTATTCTCCAAGTGAAACAGTTGGATCTTGTAAGAGATCAATTGCTCAATTTTTTCTATCAATAAAATTCCCATCAAGCATAGGGTTTTCCCAATTGGGTTCCCTAGTAAAAAAATAAATTGTGTCTTGAATTGTGTGACTATGTTTTATTTTTGTTCCTAATTCCGCTACAAATTAAGTAGAGAAATTTTGTGTTTGTAAGAAAAGAAAGTGTTTTTCATATTGTTCTTATCAACAGATCAGAATTTCATGGAAATTCTATAAGTAGTCCAAGGAAAATTTTGAAAATCATCTATGTCCGAAGATAAACCACCAATGTCATTTACTTGTACATAAGATATATTTTTTCTTTATCTAAGGCATTGTACTCAAAAGAAGGGATTAGTTTGATGACAAGTTTGAGAAGAAAGATCGATGCCTTAAGTGGCAAGGCTAAAGTATTGAAGATCTAAGCAAGTATAACTTTGTGATGTTCTATAACAAGCATGAAGCCTGAAGCTATAAGTCTGCGACTAATACTTGGAATAAAATCCATAGGACCATAAGGATCCTTGAAGAAACCTTTAAGGACAATTATGATGATTGAAGAAGTTCCTTCACTCTCCTAGAATCTTCAGTCATACAACATCATAATTTGGGCAAGATAAGGTCAGTAACTAATGATTGACATATATAACTGACTTGTGTGTTTTCTTGAAAGATGGGCTCAGACGCAGAATATTGAAGCTACATATCTTGATACTAAGGTATGAAAATAATTAATGGACACTCGGTCTGAAAATATGTTCTTTGCACATCAAGGCAGGAAAGAAAAGGGACCATTGTCTTTGAAGAAAACACATTTTGATGAAGGAATAATACTTACAGTGAAAATGAGGTTGAGTCCCTTTTCAAAATTAAAGATCGAAGTTTCTAAGTCATTAGTAGATCTAGTATTGGCCTATCATAGAAGACCAAGAATATAAATGATTGAAGACATATTGGTTTGGGATTTTGTTGCAAAGATCTGAGCTTCTAAAGTATTGATGACATGGGAGAACTTACATACACTGTTATGGGTAACTAGGTGCTAAGATATATACAATTCTCAACCCAGAATGATGAAGCTTGCACATTGAAATGAAGACCAACTCTCTAAGGACAAAATATTGATGTTGCTACAATGATTGAGAGGAAGCCAAATTACTTGGTTTGGAGAGATCAAGAATAATCATTGGACAAAACATCCTTGATTGATTAAGGACAATGATGAAGTTCATCTCATATGTAAAGAGCATATCAATTCTAGGGTTTTGACATTTGAGTAGGAAATCTAGGGTTTGAAAACCCTAGCTAGTTAAAAAGGGCTTTGAATAATAAAGTTTTAGAGTTTATGGAAAAAATCCTAGAACAAAACCTAGATTAACGTTTTCGCTAATAGAAGAAACCTTAAGCCTATGCATGGACAAAATGACATCATGTTGATGATAAGTACGAGGTCAATAATATTTGCAAGTTGGATGCAAGAAGGCAAAGATTAAGAGGGAGTTGGCATTTCCCAATAAAGATAAGTAGTATCCTCTTTGATTATTACTATTGTTTTTGTTTTACTATTACTTAGTCTCTTGTCTTTGTACCCTTTGCTTGGTTGTAATTGTTCTTCCATGGCCTCCCCATGAGTATTGAAGGTACACAGTGAAGGTTGTCAAGGCAACAAATAGCAGTAGTCGAAGAATGAAGCAAAGCTTGTGACAAGAGGACTTTCCCAGAATCAATGATTCATGTTGGGAAATATTGTACTAGACGAGATCTGAGTTCAGAGGGAGTAGGCAGATCAACAAGTTTGAAGTATACCTTGATTGTGCCAAAGTGAAATCAATGGTGACTTCCACATATATCTACAAGATCTAGTGTACAACAGATGGAAGTATAGACAAGTACAAATGAGAGTTGAGAATAGAAGGTTCTCCCAAAAAGAGGGAGAGGATCATGAAAATAAGTTTGCTCCAATTGTCAAGTACACTTATGTTTTCAGTATTATCATTGCTTTGAAAATTGCACCAAGAGGATGCAAAAATCGTTTTTCTCAATAAAGTATTATTTGAGGGAGAAGTGTACATAGAGCTACCTCAGGGTTTAAGGTACATGAGAAGAAATCTCATGATTGAAGACAACTTTGCACAACTACAAGTAGACATGTTGGGCTCGGTACTTTTGGATTTAACGGATATCTAATGTGTCATGGTTGATCTTATTATTATATGATTTTTTTTCTAACGTAAGTAGGACTCGTGTCAAAGGGAGCAGCCGGGGCAGAAAAATTTGCTTCTGTAACAAAGGAAGTAGTCAGGAAGCCTTGTTTTTAGCTTCAAAAGGAGTCAACCTCTGAGTTCAAGATGATGGGTTGTCAAGCTAGATAATTGCTATGCTAAGTGGCAGAGGGAGCCACCAGGATTGCTACAACAAAAGTTGTTTCAAGAAGAGCACCTAGTTAGGGTAACCAAATAGTAGTCGATCAACTTCTAGTTGAGCCAAGGCATGTGGCTCAGTTGGCTATGGCAAAAGCAATGATGGATTAGGATATTTCTCAAACAGTGAAGTACAACTGCAAGGATTCACAAATTCAACAGAGTGCAAAAGATAGAAAGATTTCATCACAATATTGCTTCAGTTCAAGCTTCGTTATGATTTCTTGGATGAGCACAAAGCAAACATTTGTCGCACTCAGTATTGCAGAGGTCGAGTATATTGCAACTGGATTGGCAAGTTAAGAAGTAGTATGGCTTTAGAGGCTACTTGCAAGATTGCCTTGATCAAGTGTAGGTGACCACCATGATGACAAGTCGAAGCACGATGAGATCCAATATCGAGACATGGTACATAAGGAAGTAGTGTGGCTTCAGTATTATTCTGCAGTATAATAAATTGTTGTCAAAGCCTCTGTCCTAGGATGAAGTCTACATATACTTCACGGACAAGCTTGGACATGTTGAGAATGCCTCTCTCAGTGAGACGGAGTGTTGATGAGGTAGCATCATGGACTGACATTCTCCTTGTGTCAAGTATATTGACCCGAATTAGGGAGAATGGTCTGGTAGAAAACAGTCATTCTTCCCGTGAGAAGTATATTGACCTAAATTAGGAAGAATGGTCCTGAATCATCAGGCTCGTTTAGCATCAAGCCCCAAATTACTCAGAGAAAGTGTGGCCTTTGGAGATTCACCATGTCTCAAAGATATTGACCAAAATGATGGTGAACCAAGACTAGTTTGTATACCATGTGTCAGATAAACCGAAATTATGGTGACTGGTTGATGCTAAATGATGTACCATGTGCCAAGAGTACTGACTAGGGTTATGGTGAGAATATACCATGGGTCAGCAGTACCGACCAGAATTATAGTAACTCATTGATGCTATTGGTTTAGCATGTGTCATAGTTGTTGACCAGATTATGGTAACCTATTGATGATATTGATTTATCATGTGTCACAGTTATTGACCAGATTAGGGTAATTCAATTTGTTATAACATTTTCTTATAGAAATTTTTCAACATGAGAACATCTAGATAATCATTATGAATACCTCCCTAGCTAAGAGGGAGTGTTGAATTTTGTAGCTATGGTCGATCTTCATAATCAATATTTTTGCCCTTAATGTATTTATAATGTTAAATATAAAGCATGTTCTTCATGGTATTGCCAAAGGATAAAATATATGACATGTTCTTCATGTCGGATTTAAAAGAGAAAAAACGTGAATTTTAAAATTTGAATTTTGGCTCCAAAGATGACCTGGTCAGCGCTCGTACAAGACAAGTCAGGGTAACTTCTAAAAGCACCCATTTGACCTCTCAAGGCACTATATACAGACACCATTTCGTCCTCCTCCAAGAACAAAAAACTTGGTATGTCTGAGGCAAGCAAAGAGCTATGAGGCAAGAGAAAAAGTCAAGTATGTGGCAAACAAAGAAGTCAAGTCTATGGCAAGACAATAAGTCAAATCTAAGTCAAGTGAAGGACAAATTTGTGGCATAGTTTCTGGAGCAGATCCAAATTTTCTTGAGAGAAAAGGAAAATTGAAATTCAGCCCCACTAGAGTAGAGTAGGCTGAATTGATTGGGCATCTTGGTGTCTTGATCTAAGGGCAGTTGACCAAGTTTGAATTAGTTATAGTATTGGTTAGTTGACCTTGTATATGATCAAATGTATCTATGTTGAACTTAATGATTTCTCTAAGGAAAAGGTTGCTAGGCTTTTCCCTAAGGTGGGTTTTCCCAAGGTAAAAATCTTGTGTTCTTGTTTTGTCTCTTTATGATTCCATTGACATTTTTCTTTTACTATTGATATCCTCTGTGTAATTAATTTATGATGAATACGAATGCAAGAAAAGATTAACCTAGGAAAGATCATGAGAAGTAATTATCAGTGTAGAGGATGCTTGAAAAATCAACAACTATAAGAATATTCATATTGTTATCTTTGTTTTTGTTCTTTGAGTTAAGCTCTAGATGCAACTTCCAACACTTCTCTGTATGATTGTCAATATTGCATTGGTTGCAGTGGTTGATGAAATCTTTGCATTGGTGTTTTGTGGTTATCGTCTTTTTATCTTTTCCCCCTTTCCACTTCTTCTTCCCCTTTAAAAGCATCATGTTGCTCCTTCTAGTTCGATCCATTTTCTTACATTTCTTCATGCCCATGTTCTCCAAGTATTGTGCCTGTACACAAGCCTCACCCACTAATTTAGGCTTGAACAACATCACTTGCTTCTGGAAATGGTTGTTTAAACCCCCTAGATATTTGAGGAGTACATCTAGGTTCTTTGGGGAGATACCCATCATTATGGCCATCTTTCTAAATTTTGTGGTGTACTCCTATACAATCTACCATTGCTTCTCCCTGAAGTAGTGCCACCAGATCCACTAGTCCTCTACATACCCGATAGGGTAAAATTGTGACTTGTGAGGATTTTAAATTCTGCCCACTTAATCACTGGAGGATCTCCCTCCAACCTCAAGGTCTTTGTGTGAATTTCCCACCAGGTTAGGGCATGACCCTCTAATTTTAGCCACACAAATGAAATATTTTGTTCCTCCACTATATGATGAACATTGAAATAAACTTCTAATTGTTGCAACTAGTGATTTAGCTTCAAAGCGTTGATCTCACCCTAGTACGACTCAATATCGACCTTCGCTTCCATTTTAAACAGGGATTTTGAATGGTTTACGACAATGGAACTGGGTTGATCTCTTTCAAGTTCTTTCTTCAACTCGTTCTTTGTTTCTTCTTGATCTCCTGATCTCCTCTCTGATTGGTCCTCTATGTTAGCGCTGTTCGATTGTGTTATATTCTTTCCATGACTAGCCCACGCGTGGGGGGGTTTGCACAAGGCTTCTCTGTGTGTTGTGTCGGGCGTTGTTGGGGGGTATGCAAGGGCGCGATAGCCCCCTTGCACGAGGTCTAGGGCACCGCCCAGAGAAATTTTTTTTGGACCCTATATTAGGTAGGCGAACCTACCTATGGTTTTGTGCATGGATTTCGCACATGGTTTTGGGTGCAATGGTTTTCGGTCCATGGTATTTTGTAAATCCGGTCAAGGGAACTATGGTTATGTTCTAATCTAGGGTTAATGGATTAGGGTTTATGGATGCTTCGGCATGTATATATATGTATTGTAACATTGAAAGGAATATAATGAAATCAATCTAGTAGTCCTGGTTTTGAAATCCAGGGGAAAATCTGCATATATTTGTTTTATGTGTTATGCTCTCACCATTGTTTATTTTTTGTTTTTAGAATTCGTATGCAGGTAATTTCTGTACGAGGTTAAATCCTACAAGAACCCCCATCTTCCTTGAATCACTTGAACTTATTGTTCAGGGTCAACATGAAGAGATTCACATTACGGCTTATATATGCAACTTGTGCTTCCAACTGTGAAAACCTCTCCTTTGGAGGATCACGAGGGTTATTCACAGATTCGTCAACCATGGCTAGGGTTTTCAGATTTTTAGCTTAGCCGATCTAGATCCCATGCAAATCTCCACAATATACCCAAATAAACCTGCTCTAATACCAATATGATCAATAAACTACAGTGAATATTCCACTCAACAGTTCGTCACAACAAATCTGATAAACTATACTTAAAAATCTGAAATCTAAATTATTAGGGTTTACTTCTCTTCAGATTTCAAGATATGTAGATTATTGTTTATTGTGTATGCATGTGAATTAAAATTTATGCAAAAAACAGAGAACAAAGAAATAAAAACTCACAAAACACATTTGACACAAGATATATCCTGAAAAACCATTTCAAGAGAAAACTCAGTTGCAAGGTGAGGTCCCCGTGCTTTCTTTCTCTGAATAGAAAATAGATGTGAGTAGAAAGAAGTAAGGCATGTGGCCCATGGGTTAATAAAGTGCACAAACCATCTCTGTGTGCTCTCTTCCTATCCCTCTCGACTACTCTACTCATATATGGAACAAGTGCAATCGAAAAGAAAGGAACCCCTTTTCTTCCTAGTGGCTTAATTATAACACAACCTGATAGCCGACTAGTGGTTAAGTTTGACTACCTCAACTCTTAACCAGAGTTAAAGCTATGGAATCTTTTAGGTTCTTCTTCATCATAATCATGTGGCTAGCCACTTTTCTATGAGTTATGCAGGGTAACATGGCATGTTAGTGAAAACAAGAAGGTCAACTTCCAAGTGGCATAACTTTTGCAAATAGACTCTGATAGAGGCGATTCTTGCGTCATTGGAAATGTTTGTGTAAAATAGGGAAAAAAAGGTACTACATTTAAGCGAGAAAGTTTTACCCCTAAAACAATAATTTGATGCTTCAAAATACTCCCGAAAGGTTTTAGACCCCAATTTTCCAAATTGGGTCCCACCAGTGAAAATGGTCCTAAGTTGATTCCTCCAATTTTTCCACTCTAAAAGTATCAAGATGGATGACAAACAACATAATGATCCAATCTAGATGATTGAAGCTCTTTGAACACCTACAATCTTGTGAACCAACTCATGCAAGGTTCATCGACATATTGAGATTCAAGAATCATAACTTGTAATGATATGGTACAAGCATTGGAATCAACCAAAATGGTGACATCTTCCCAAGAGGAAAATTGGGAAATTTACCAGTACATGTCGAGGAAGGGATCCTCATCGCATCATTAAGGAATAACTATGAAAACCTTGTTAGCATTAGATACTCAAGTGATGGAGTTAGCGTACAAATCTCCAAGCCATCTCAAACAATGCAAGAGAATGGTTGAAGATGATTCCAGTTCATCCATGTTTGATTATGTTCCCATATCTAAAATTACCCTAAGTGACATAAGAGCTATTGGAAAGCAACAGTTTGGGAAATCACATAAAACCATTTGAAGGGTCCCTCACACTAATGTCTAAGCCATCTCAAGCAATGCAAGAGAATGGTTTTGACGATTATTCAGCTCATCCATGCTTGATTATGTTCCCATTTTGAAAATTGCCCCAAATGACATAGGAGCTATCAGAAAGCAACAATTTTGGAAAGCACATAGCACCATTTTAAGAGTTCTTCCAGCTATAATTTAATGGGCTTTTAACATAGTAGTTCAGTTAGTTACTATTACCAAAGGAAGATATGAAAAGGTGTACAATCTAAATTTGCTACTCAAAATTCTTGTTGATAGAAATTAAACAGGGGGGAGTTTTATGAGAATATGGGCTAGTCAGTAAGAAGTTAGAACTGTTGAGGATAGAGCTATACAAGCATACCTCTTCCATGGTGTGATATGAAGTTAGTTGTATTACTGCAAAGCTAGTCAGGATCCAAGGAAATTTTGAGTCCCAACCTATAATTTTTTATGCCCAATAACTCAATTTGAGATTTTGACATACATACAACATGTTCAAGAATCTGATTATTGACTTTGACTCATCTTTTACATCCAAAACAATCAACTTTTGAGAATTGCTCTATGTTTTTCAAGCCCAACAAGCATGATACAAAATCCAGTTCTGCACTTTTATATGCCAACAATTTTGGGGTTCCATTCTCTTCATTTTCAGACTTTGACTCATCTTTTACATCCAAAACAAACCTTTTGAGAATCGCTCTAAGTTTTTCAAGACCAACCAGCATGATACAAAATCCAGTTCTGCACTTTTATATGCCAACAATTTTGGAGTTCCATTCTCTTCATTTTCAAACCATGGTAAGCAGATTCTGCACTCAGATAAACTAACTTAAACACCAGCTAGCTAGAAACTGGAAAATCCCAATCAAAACTATAACTTCTGAATACGTTAATCTACAAACAAACAAGGCTGGAAATACACAATGCAGAACTCTCAATACTGCATCTATCTTCTATTTACTGAAAGAATAAAATTACACTGCTATAGCTCAAAACTCAAATATGCTAACCAGCTCCGTGGTGTGCCCCAGTTCTATTTTATAGAAAAGAGATAGAAGAAAGATACATGGCATCTAGAAATCCAGTGACGCACCCTTGATGATAGTGTCAAAAACCTAAACCTAATCAACTCAGCCAATACACCCTACTGGACAGATACAATTGCCTGGAATAGAGCACCCCAATTGGAGGATGAATTGCTGCATGCATGCTCCTTTGGATCTGCACCCCCTCCCTATAAAAGAAACTTCTCATTCAATGCACCTTCACTGCCTACAGAGCTGCACCCACCTCTAATTAGGGAATCCATGCAAACTAACTCTAAAGTAGAAAAGCATATGTTCTACCGGAACTACTAAATCTGGAACAGCAGTACTAAAATCTGGAAAAGGATATGGTTGATGGCGCATGCATGGACCCACTCCTATATGACTGCTGTGCTACTCCCAAGCAGAAAAGCATATGTTCTAACCGGAACTACTAAATCTGGAACAGCAATACTAAAAACTGGAAAAGGACCCACTCCCATGTGACTGCTGTGCCACTCCCAAGCAGACAAGTGCTGTGCCATTGCTTTGATCTGCAATCCTTGAATCATGACAGCACAAGAAGCAAGGTAGCCTTGCTGGAATGCGCCATCACTGCTGGAAAAATCAGCTGTCAAGCAATCAAGGTAAATCTAACATATTATTCCCAAGGTTATGTTATATAACCCTTATCAATGTTACGTATAATGAGTGATCCACTTTGAGGTTTGCTCTAGCAACTGGGTTTCAGTACCTGAACAGTCACAACTTGAACAATTTCTATTATAAAAACCCATTTTCAAGGAAAAAATTTAAATAAATAGCACTAAAAATATTTCTGTCCTTGATCAAATCTTTGTATAATAATGCTAAAAGTAGGATAGATCCATCTTAACCCAAATCTATTAGGCAATAAGAGGGATAAGGAAAAGTTGCAAACTGTTTGCTGCTTAAAAGTTGTAGGATTAAGATGGATCTATCCTAGTTTGAAACAATTAGAAGTTCAACTCGCTTTTTTCACATTAGACAGCTGACATCAATATTGTTTAATTAGCATTGTTGTGAAAATCGTTATCGGGATTAAATCGTCGAGGGGAAATAATTGGGAAAAATCATAAAATACAAAAATATTCATTTTTTTCATTTTTTTTAATATCTAAAGCATCTACAACATAAAATAAATACATTGCCACATAAATATGATAAAAGAACTAATATATAAGGTGTGCAATATCATTTCTAGTGTTACATCACACATAACAGTGAATCTTGTCCTGAATAGTAAGTCCTGACTCCTGAGTCCCAACTCAGCCTCAAAATATCAACAAAAAATATAATAATGTATCTCATATCATGAGTCATAATGTCATATACAATAAAATGAACCAAATAACTAATACTACTTATTTCCTCTGCCCCTCTTGCGAGAAAATGCAATAGCTTTCCCTTTCCCTCTAGATGTAGATGCCGGTAGAGTTGGTAGTAGACTCTGTTGTGCTCTAGAAGCTGAAGAAGTAGGAGCTAGAGGAGGTAGACCACGTCCTCTACTGGTGGCAGGGGTAGCCTGGGTAGGTGGTGTCACCTCCTCCTCCTGTTGCTCTTCCTCTTCCTCCTCCTCCTCTACGCCTTCCACTATCTCTTGCTCTAACCAATTATCGGTAGACTCCATGAGAGGCCTCTCAACCTCAACCCTCCATGCAATAGTGGTGTCAATCCCATCCAATGAGATGGCATCCATATCAAGTATCCTCTCAAGTTGCCTCACCTACAATCGAAGATTGTAGTAGACGTAGACCATGTCATTAAGTCGTTGGGACTCCAACCTGTACAAAGATCATAAAATAATAATTATAAAAAAAATATTATTTAATGAATTCAAAAAATTAATTGGAAATTTGGAGTATTTTAAGTTTTAAGTTTAACCTGTTGTGCTTCTTATTGTGTATTTTTTCAAATACACTCCAGTTGTGCTCGCATCCTAAGGAGCTACATGTTTGGCTGAGGATTCGAATGGTAAGCTTTTGCAGATGGAGTACTCTGGCACCAAAGTGAGTCCACCATGCATCTACAACAAAATTACAAATAAGATAAACATAAGAAAAAAATGAAATTTGAAAGTTGAAGCAAAGTATGAAGTTATGAACTTGAAGAGACAATGAAACTTGAAACAAACTAAAAAATACCTGGCATTTGAGTCTTCCTATCAACCACAGCCATCTCAAAGCCAAATGTGCCACCTGTCATCCTGTATATCTCCATTTCATTGGAGATTTTTGCACGTTCTATTGGAGATCGCACCATCCTCTGAACATAGGTTGAGAATCCATCCATGATCTCAGCATCAAATAAGAACCCACATGGGTGAGAAAATGTGGGGTTCAGGTAGATCCCTGCAGCATGAATGGGACATGGAATGTATTGTTCCATCGTTCATTAATCACTTCCCATAGGAGGAGTTGTTTTTAAACCCCTCATCTCCCTTATCATCATAGTAGGCCCGAATGGATTCTTTGGCCATGTCCATGGCCTCATACAAATAGCCCATTGCGGACTTCTCACCATCAACTAATTGAAAAACCTTTACCAAAGGTTCAGTAATAGTGCACACCTCCTGCACTCCCGCCTAGAAGTTTTCCTGATATGAAATTAATCTACATATGGCCTCTCCTTCTGGTTTGCGGCTAAATGTTGAAGCACGTCACTCCTCTGAAAGAAACATTCTCTTCACATCCCACATAGAATTCAAGAGGGATTGAAGAGATATGACACTGGTGGAAAACCGTGTAATGGCAGGGCGCAACAACTCCTTGTTGTTGGTGAATTTTCTCATCAAACTAAACACAAATGCATGATTATATATAAATTTTGTAATGCTTTTTTATAAGTCAACAATATCTTTGACAAAGAAAATTTTCCCTATGTCTTCCAACATCAAATCAGTGCAATGTGGAGCACAAGGTGTCCAAAATAAAGTAGGATGCCTCTCCATAAGCATCTTGCCAGCAGCAACATAATTTGCAGCATTGTTCGTTGTGACTTAGACAACATGTTCTGTACCCACCTCCAAAATAAACACATCTAGCAAATCTCATAATAATTTTGCATCTTTAATATGTGAAGATGCATCAACAGATTTCATAAACATTGTCCCCTTGGGACAACTAACCAAGAAGTTTATAAGGGTTCTCCCCTTTTGGTCGGTCCAACCATCTGACATCACAGTGCATCCTGTTGGTGCCCATGATGCCCTAAAATCCTCCAATCTTTTGGTGCAGTCAACCTTTTCATCTTGAAGAATGCGGCCTCTAAAGTCATCATAAAAAGGAATTTTGTACCTTGGACCAACAACTACAATAGCATCAACAAAAGGCTGGAAAAATGGATTATTCCTTGCAACTCTGAAAAGGATATCACTCCAAAGGAAAAACTTGCCTAACAACATGTCAACTTGTTCTTTTTCATTTTTTTTAAGCATTGAAGTGATAGATGGTTGTGAAACATGCATGGGTCTAGGAACAAAAAACGATGAGGCAGCTACAGGGTTGGTTGTAGACATTGATACTGAAGTAGAACTAGTGCCACTTCCATATTCACCTCCTAACACTCTCCTGCTAGTTGCTTCTTCAAATCTGTTTTGGTCACTTTCTCTTGCTCTAATTCTTCCAATGATCTCATGGCTATTTGGATGATTTTCGCATTTGTATTGGTGCAAGTCCCTACATCATGTCCAGGGATTTGTGCAAGGTGATACTTCAATCTATAAACCCCCCCGACATATGTTGCCCACACAACTTGCAAGACAAATTCATTCTATAAAACCCTCTATCAGGTTCACCAAATTCCCACAGAGGGTCCAATTTCATTGGAATGTTTGTAACTTGGTTGAACTCTTGAGTTTTAATGTAAGATGAAGTTCGAAGTTGAACTTATGGCACAATAAGAATTGCAACTTACAAAAATAAAAAATAAAATTACATACATGACACAACACATTGAATTTTTGACAAACAAACAAAAAAAACCTCAACTCAATCCAAAATGAACTCTCTCCACTCTATGCAACAAAATAAAAATAAAAACACCATCAAAACCACTCAAAAATCATTGATAATCAATGGGTTATAGAAACCTAGGCAAAAACAAGAAAAAAACCAAAACAAAATGGCCAAATTTGGTGCCCATACCTGGAAACCACGGTTTGCCGAAGAAATTTGATCCAAAGACGAAGTTCTCTTGCTTGGGATGCTAAAATCTCCAGACTTCCTCTTCCTCTGCTCTAGTAGACGCCTTCCAGGTTTCCTCTCCTCCTCAGCTCTCAAACCACGTCGTTCTCTGTTCAAAATGACAAAAAAAAATCATTTTTTTCCTTATAAAACGCATTGTTCGGGAGCCTGACAATTTTTACCCATTGAATCGCGATTTTTTCAGCGATTTTTTTGAAGAAAAAAATCGTAATAATTGGGCGATTTTATCGGCGAAATGAAAAAATCATGATTTTTTTGTTATCGCAATTAAATCGCGATTTTCACAACACTTTTAATTAGCATTTCATACATGACATATCTCTTTACATGCATGTGATTATGCTTTGAGGACTACAATTTAATTATGGGGAACTAATCTACCCTAGTACCTGTCACATTTGCCTGATAAATGTTATTTATGGTCAGGGATGTACTTTTAAAGGTCCAGTCCATGTTATCTCTTAATTTGTAATCCCACAATCTGATCTTTGTGTCCGGGGACCCGATTTAGAGGACCAACCTATAGTTTCTATGCCCATATGTTAAAATTGGCAACTAGGGCCAAATTCCACCTTGGGACAACTCATTTGATGGAGATGATGATTGCATTGGATTCCTCTTTTCGAGAGGTCCAAGATTGATATAAAGATCATCTCATTCAGACAGGCAGAAGTGCGATTTTAAATTTATGCCCACACATGTGCAAATTGTTCAAGTCAGCCTCATCATCATGTAGGCTCAAGAAACCCAATGGATGTCTCTTCACCCACAACGAATTGTATAAATACAAGAGGCCTCACACCCCATTTGACACATTCATCACTCACACATACTTCTCTCTTCATCTGATTGGTTCATACAACATTGGGCAGCTTCTCTCTCACACACATGTGGCAAGGAGGATGAGTTTCTGGGCAGAATTGCAGACTGAAATTTTTGAGTTTTGGGACAAGTTTGACCAGCGTTGACCGAGGACTTGCTGACCGAGTTTGACTGCAATTTTGGGGTTAAAGGTTCAATTTTTCCAGGCCGCATCTCTCGGCACAAAAACCGAGAAATTTTGGGTTGTTTAACTTGTGTCGATGTCAGAGTTGACTGTTATTTGACCCAGAAAATTACAACAATTTTCTCTCTCCTTTGACTAAGTTTGACCAAGCTATTTTGGGTTGAATTTATCCTCCTGATCAAGCCAAGTTTGACTAAGGAAGATCGAGTTGCTATGGGGACAATTTGCTGCAGTTTTGACCAAAGTTGACTTTCTAGTTAGCACTGAAATTTGACTGCAGTTGACTATAGAAATTTACAGGGTTGTTTAGACTTTGTATTGGTCAAGTCAATTTGACTTTTGTACTCTCCCTCTGTTGACATTTTGATTTAATAATAAGAATTGATCAAAGGGTTTTCCCTGCATTAGGGTTTTTTTCTCTGTCATCCGCCAAATCTGGTGTCCTCTTGTCTTGGCTTGTCTTCTGCATTTTGTTTTATGTTCTATCTGCTTTTACTGTTAATGTGATTATTGTGATTGCTATTGGAAATTGGAAATTGTTATTGGACTACTAAGAACATTGAAGTAAACTATGCTAAGCATACAACATACCATTGTTAAATAAAATTAACATGGAATCAGAGCCCAAGTGAAGACAAAGCCCAAGAAAAAGTGAGAAAAGCAATCACTAAGGAAAGTCGTTGGACAAGAATATTGTTCTAGCTTCAATGACGACTTCATCATACTTCAAATCTGAGGACAAGCTCAAGGACAAATCTGACTATCATGCATGGAAGATAATTTTGGATTTGACTTTGGAAGAGAATGATGTTGTGGACTATGTAAAGGGAAGAGTGGTGGAGCCTCCTTCAAATGCACCTACTGCTGCAAAAACAAAGTACAAGAAAGGTGAGGTCAAAGCTAAGAAAATTATTGTAGAGTCCATTCAAAAGCATTTGGTTGTCTATATTTCTGATTTAGAAACATCTAAGGAGATGTAAGATAAGTCAGACTGGATGTTCAAAGTAAACAATGCAAATCAAGTCCTCTTTCTCAAGAACAAGTTGAAAGACATCAAGATGGATATATGAAAATTTCTGACACGAAATTCTTCTGCAGTAATTGATTTATTTCTCCTACTTATTTCTCACAATAAGTTGTTTATAAAACCCTTTAGCAAATATTAAAATAAATTCTACTGTAGTTATTACATAACAACATAGAGAAAATAACAGTGAAAAACAAGCACAAGAATCAATCACATCAACACAATTATTTTTGGACAATTGTCCCCAGAAAAACCCAATGTGGGAAAACCGGTGCAGCAGATGAGGGATTATTTATTATTCTCCAACAACAATCTCTTTCCAAGGAATAATTTTGCAGTACATAGAAAAACCTTCAAGAAAACACCTAAGATAATTTTCCTCCTTAGCTAGGAGAAATTCTAACACCACAGAGACCCTTTATCCTTCACTACGTCATCTTTGCATCATCTGCGTGAGGGCTGCATGAGATCTCATCCCTACCTGTGTTGTCTCTCAAAGCTCTCCCTCTGTGCTGTCTCTCTAAGAAACTACGTCACCTCCTCCTCAATCTTTGACTGATGTTGAAACCCTCCTCTTCCTTTACCCTGCAACTCTCCTTCTGAAATCAAACTCCTCTCCTTGAAAATCGATTTCCCTCGGGTTACTGAGTATTTGCCCAGTGTGTCTCCAAATGACTCTCAAGTCTTCTCTTATACTTTTCCTATTGATTAATCAACCGCCGATATTAAGTCTCTAATCAACGACTAAGATTAAAACAAACTTGATCCTCGTCTCTTAGAAGCTTCTCACCCATATCTTTATTAATACCCAATAATATTTTTATTTTCCTAAGTTTAAACTTAGGAACCCATTAAAAATATTAATTATTTTAATAACTCCTCATCCGGGTGGAATTTCTTCAAACAATTTTTGGGTTTTGGAGATCTCATGTGTTCTAGCCCCTCCACACGTCTGATGCTACCCAAAATCAACACTCCATATTAGCGAGAAATGTGCTCTAATAATACTACCTAATAGAAGCATCACACTGATCCACAACATCGGTCCTCTGCATTGTTGATGCTCAGCCTACTGCCCCTCACCTAATGCGTTGCTGCAACTTGTACTGCTGCCCATGACACTGCAACTGTCACTGCTACATTTGTACTACAGCTCCCTCTGAATGTGTTGCAACATGCTACCCATAGCACTACCACTGCTAACTGTTGCACTGCAACTCCTTATACTATCCACTTCTGCTACTAAAATGGATTCTTCACCATCCCCATCTTCTCCATGAAATAAACAAACTTTGTTCTTCCTAGAGCCTTGGTGAGGATGTCTGCCACATGTTCTCCTGTTGGCATGTACCTCAACTGTACTGCCCCTCGTTGGACACAGTCTCTAACGAAGTGACACCTGATATCAATGTGCTTCGACCAATCATGAAAGACTAGATTCTCAAAGAGCTTGATGCAACTCTAATTATCAAACAAAATACTAATCACTTCCATCTTTCTCCTCAATAGATTCACAAGTAATTTCCTAAGCCATATGGCTTTGCACGAAGCTGTGCTGGCTGCCACATATTCAGCTTCAGCTAAGCTCAGAGCCACGAATTTATGTTTCCTACTACACCAGGAGGTCATTCTTATCCAATGTTGAAACAGTACCCAATGGTACTTTTCCGATCTACTGAAATTCTAGCCCAATTTGCGTCAGTGAACCCACTCAACCCGATGTCATTACCTTGGGTGTACATTAGTCCATGCTCGATTGTTCCTCGTATATATCTAAGAACATGCTTGGCTGCTGCCAAATGCGCCCTCCTTGGTTCCACCATAAACTGATGGAGGGTGTTGACAGCGTAACAAATGTCTGGCCTGGTATTGACTACTTAGATCAAGGACCCTATGAGCTGCCTGTATAAGGTGGGATTGACTTCTTTATCTTCAAATGCATCAATCGTCTTCCAGTTGGTGATCATTGGAGTAGCCATAGGTCTACAGTCCTACATTTTGAACCTTTTCAAAATCTTTGTAGCGTATCTCCCTTGTCCAAGGAAAATTTTACCCTTCTGCTACCAAACTTCCAACCCCAGGAAATAATGCATCCGTCCCAAATCCTTCATGTCGAATTCTGTGACTAGGTTCTCCTTGCAATGTTTGATCAACCTGGATGAGCCTGTTAGGAAAAGATCAACCACATATAACACCAGGATTAGAGGCTCATTCTCTACAACAAGATAGTAGAGATTAGGATCAGTGTCACTCTTGACGAATCCCATCTTCTGCAAGTAGCCATCAATTCAACCGTACCATGCTCTAGGTGCATGTTTAAGCCCATACAAGGCTTTCTTCAACCTGCATACATGAGATTTCTTCTCATGTGTCTCAAAAGCCTCTGGTTGTTCAATGTATACTTCTTCTTCTATCACCCCGTTCAAAAACGCCCTCTTGACATCCATCTGGTGAATCTCCCACTCCATCTGTGCTGCAAGGGATATAACGGATCTAATAGAAGTATATCTGGCTACTAGGGCGAAGGTTTATTCGTAGTCTATCCCTTCCTTCTGAGCATACCCCTTAGCCATAAACCTGGCTTTGTATTTTTCCACACTGCCATCTACAGCGTATTTGACTTTGTAGAGCCATCTCGAACCTACAACTGACCTATCCTGAGGCCTAGGTACTACTTCCCAGACATCATTGACCATTATGGAACTGTATTCCTCCAACATAACGTCTCTACCCATACTTGATGTTGAACGACCTCTTGAAAACTAGAGGGTTCTCCAACCTGAGCCACCAAGGCTTGATATCTGTCTAGCTGTCTACGCTCCCTTTTCTCGTTCCTGGGTGCACTGACGAAATTCTTTGCATCTCGTAGTGTCTGTCGAAGTTCCCGACTCATTCTATCACTGGTAGTGGGTATATCTATCTGCTCCTCCTCTTCCTAAGACTCCACCTGTTGTGATACCTCTGGAGTTTTTCCTTTAGGAGAAATACTAGTGCTAGTTTCTACAAGACAAAGTGGTTGGACCAACGGATCATCCTTTGACTGCTCTCCAAAAGGCATTTCTCGGGATTTCCTAAAAGCTTTGTCCTCCATGAACTTTACATCCTGTCGAATAACAATCTTCCTATTCCCCAGAAGATAGACTCTATATGCCCTAGCATTCTCGCTATATCCACAAAATATCCTTTCTCCACACTCTGATCCAATTTCTTCTTTTTTCTTCGGGTACATGGCAGTATGCCAAAGGCTTCTTATCAGTGAAGACACTCTCTGGAGTAATCTTACCAAATTCCCTGTGAGGAGTCTTGTTCTTGACATACATTGTCGTGTTGCATGCTTCTGCCCATAGAAACTTGGGCATATCCTGATCATACAACATCGCCCTAATTGCTTAAACAATAGTCCTGTTCTTCCTGTTTGCTACTCCACTTTGCTCAGGATTATAGGGGGTTGTCCACTCCCTTCTGATGCCTTCCCTTGCGCAAAATCCTAGAGCCTTGAACTCTTTGAATCGACCAAAAACCTCATCCTCGGTTTTTAGAAAGTAGATCCAAATCTTTCTGGAATGGTCATCAATGAAGGTGACGAAGTACTCGACACCACTAAGAGCTCTTGTGGACATGGGTCCGCAGATATCTGAATGTATCAATCCCAAAACACTCTTAGCCCTATTGTTGCTTCTGGAGAATGCAGCTTTGGCGTACTTGCCTAGTGCACATCCTATGCATACATCATCTCGTTTGGTACTCAACCCTGGAACTCCTGATACTGTTCTCCCAAGAATTCTTAGAGCCCCATGGTGTAAATGTCCCATCCTCATGTGCCATGGTTCATTCAAATCCTTTTCCCCACTACTGCCTATTAGTGCCATTGGAGATTCTAGCTATAATCTATATAGCCTATTATTTATGACTCCAATCTGGGCCTTACTTTTCCAACTCCGGTTTTTGACATATACTTTCTCCTTAACGAAGAAAACATCATAGCCCTTGTTTTGAAGATGAGATACAGAGTAAGTTCATCCCAATCCCGGCACATGTAGCACATTGGTTACTCAAATCCGATCCCCTACTTCTGTTTGAAATACTACAATACCTCTTCCTACAGGGGTACATTTTGACTTATTTCCCATGGTGATCTGGAAGTTCATCCATTCTTCCTGATAATTCGAAAAACATTCTCGTATTCCTATCATGTGAACCTCAAAGGAGGCAGAACTTGCTAAGCAAGCAACTTCTTCTTCGAGTCTGGAAGCTAACATAGAATAATCATGATCCATGTTCCTCGTGCTCTCTTCTCCCTCTGGGGATCTGCGTGGGTCCTTTTGAGTTGGTGCCCCGACATCATGCTCATGACTCATAGTAGATTCTTTATTCCTGTTGCCCGATCTCTGCTCTAATACCATGTGAAAATTTCTGACACGAAATTCTACTGCAGTAACTGATTTATTTCTCCTACTTATTTCTCACAATAAGTTGTTTACAAAACCCTTCAGCAAACATTAATATAAATTCTACTGCAGTTATCATATAACAACATAGAGAAAATGACAGTGATAAACAAGCACAAGAATCAATCACATCAACACAGTTATTTTTGGACAAAGGTCCCTGGAAAAACCCAATGCGGGAAAACCGGTGCAGCAGATGAGGGTTTATTTATTATTCTCCAACAACAATCTCTTTACAAGGAATAGTTTTGCAGTACATAGAAAAACCTTCAAGAAAACACCTGAGATCATTTTCCTCCTCAATTAGGAAAAATTCTGACACCACAGAAACGCTTTATCCTTCACTGCGTCATCTCTGCATCGTCTGTGTGATCCCTGCGTCATCGGCGTCAGGACTGCGTGAGATCTCGTCCTTGCCTGCACTCTCTCTTTGCAATGTCTCTCTGAGGCACCGTGTCACCTCCTCCTCAGTCTTTGACTGATGCTGAAACCCTCCTCTTCCTTCACCCTGCGATGTCTCTCTGAGGCACCGCGTCACCTCCTCCTCAGTCTTTGACTGATGCTGAAACCCTCCTCTTCCTTCACCCTGCAACTTTCCCTCTGAAATCGAACTCCTTCTCCTTGAGAATCGATTTCCCTCAGGTTAGTAAGTATTTGCCTGGTGCGTCTCCAAATGACTCTCAAGTCTTCTCTTATACTTTTCCTGTTGATGAATCAACCGTCGAGATTAAGTCTCTAATCAACGGCTAATATTAAAACAGACTTGATACTCGTCTCTCGGAATTTTCTCACCTATATCTTTATTAGCACCATTAATATTTTTATTTTCCTAAGTTTAGACTTAGATAGAAACCATTAAAAATATTAATTATTTTAATAACTCCTCATCCTGGTGGAATTTCTCCAAACGATTTCTAGGTCTTGGAAATCTCATGTGTTCTAGCCCCTCCACAAAATTTTGAAGCTAGAGCACATCCAATGTTATCCAAAATCAACAGGATAGAGGAGAGTCTATTCAATCCTACTTCATGAGGATTACCAAAATCAAGAATGATCTTTTATCTATTGGAGAAGTTGTTGGTGACAAAGAGCTCACTTTTATTGCACTTGGAGGTCTTACAAGAGCATGGGATGTTTTTAACACCACCATCCTCAATAATGACAGGATTTCGAGTTTTGATGAATTATTGGCTAGATGCACTCAAGAAGAAATAAGGATGATGGAGAGAGATAAGGCCTCAAATGGAAATGATCCTACTGCCTTCTTCGCTCATGCTAAGAGGAAGAACAATGTTGGTCCAAGGAGACAAGGTCAAGGATTTAAGTCGGGGTTCAAAGTGTCGAGAAATCTAGGGCATGTGCATTAAAAGATTTCTCTTCTATTAGTGATTGTTTGCGAATGTTTTTTACTTGTTTAGATTAGGATCCTCTTCATGTTAGATTATTAGTATTCTTCTTCATCAAACAGTAACTAATGCATGAACATAAGTAGACAAGAGACACAACATGTAGGCTATCAACCAGGGTCAAAACCTCTCTCTTTGAAAGGAAAACCTGCACAAATTCTTCTTATAGAGATTCCAACTGACGAATACCAAGACCAAGACCCCTGACCTAGTAGCCACTCCAAGACCAAGACACACATTCTCTTGACTGTCCTCTTCTTGGCTCCTCTTCCAACGAAATCTTCATCATTGTTTAGATACCGAGATCTGCCTTGATACTGAGATCTTTCATTCTTGACACCAAGATCTTCACCATTGTCTTGACACCAAGACCTTAATCATTGCTTTGACACTGAGATCTTCACCATTGATTTTACACCGAGATCTTCACCACAGAGATAATACAAATTGTAGCTACAACAAACTGTTATGTTATCAATGAGATCTTACTACACTGAGATAGAGGTATACTTATTGTTTCTTCACCGAGTCCCTTTTCTTTGATGACTGTAATAGAGGTCGAACCACATAATCTTCACAGCGATTGTTCTTACGAAACCACAAAGAGGCTTCCAAATTTCTTATGGCAATGATATCCGAGTTTACTTGACTGTGGCTCACCACCAAAGATAGATATTTGAATTGCTTGATGACTATACAGGTCTGATCCCATAACTGTTCTCCATCCGAAAAATATATAAGTTGTTGAAAGTGATCATCCTCTGAAAACCCACTGTGCCAAAGATCCAATTTTTATCTCTGTCATACGAAAACACAGAGATATCACCGAATTGTTTTCTATACTTCATCATCGAAACTTCAAAAGAAATTTGAACATGTGCCCTTATCTAATGCAAGGTGCCTTCACACCTATTTATAGTGGTTTGCTTGTCATATTAAGCTGACATGAACCATGTGAACCAATGTGACTTCATAAGGTGGCTGACGTGATCTTGACTTTGTTTGGAGGCCGACTTCAAGAGAAGAAAACCGTGCTTGTCTTTTGGAGGGCTTTCTAGACACTTAATTGACTCATATAAATTTTACACATGCTCAAGAAGAACTCTTCATACATGACATTCATTCTTTGACCTTAATGACAAATCCTAAGGCTCTCAATGGGAGCCATCTAAAATAAAATCACTTGCTCATGAAACCCATGAAGCAAGGCTTACAATATTTATTTATTTTTCATTACATAATTTACAAGAGTCACAATTACATGTCATTATGAAGACTGAACCTAATTACACTTTTCAACACTCCCTCTTAACTAGGGAGGTATTCATAATCGTACTTGGTCATTCTCAATCTGAAGAATTTCTCATAAGAAGAATCTAGATTTACTTCGACCTAACAATTTACTTCTTTTCTCCTCTCAAAATTTGTCCTGATGATGAGTCTAGTTGCAGACTCGAAACGTTGACCTCAAAACATGAACACTGTGGAAAATCCGAACTCCATTCAGAAATCACACCACAGTAATCTACAATCAAAAA
>APFE030097927.1:0-11918 GCA_000404065.3 Pinus taeda
CGGGGGATGTTTTTCTCCAATCTCTCTTCAGAGAAGACTCACAAGTTATTTCTGGAATTTGTAAATATATGGAATAGTAGATAGCTGCAAAGTGAATACTATGAAGGCATTAGCAGTGCTCCTCCGACAGATCATAATTGGGGATTCAAAATAGACAAGAAGACAAATGAAAGAGGCTGAGCTGGGACTTGCCTTGAAAACATTCGCTCGGCTTATTAATCCCAATCAGTTCCAGAATTCTTACACAAGTGACAAGTCTGAATTTTTCATAAATACACTGCCCTTTGAAGCTTATTCATTGCTAATTGAAAAAGGGTCGACTTCTGAGGAGGACGAGATTGGCAAATTCCAGGGGTTTGGCACATTTTTCTCCTTACAAACAGAGGGCCAATTTCAGTTGTATCCATAGATTAAGATTCCTTGGAGATTGGTCCATATATGGGATGTGATTTTCCAATTGTCTCCATCTTCAAACAGTGGATCAAAGTCACCAATTTTGGAGCAGTTTCCTGAGGACAAATATTTGCTGCATTGGCTGAAACTTGTTTCTTGACATATCAATCTTTTCCTGAAAGTAGAATGAAGGGCTGTATTCTATCCCATCATCTCTCATTGCCATTGAAATAAGCTCATGCAAGTTTCAGTCTGAGGGTTTCAAGTGAGAGCCTCACACTAGTTTCGGTGGATCTCATTGCCACCCTAGCTAGTCTCTTCCCAATTTCGGTGGTCAACCTTAGCACCCTAGTTAGGTCATTTTCTAGAATTCATTAAAAAGATCTAATTGAGTTGGTTGTAGGTATTCCTCAATTCATTTTGGTCTTTGCAGGATAGTGTGGATCATAGTATTTTCAAGGGAGCTTGAAGTTTATCCTGTGAGAAGGCCGAGGCTCCAATCTCAAGCCAAAAAGGTGGTTTTGTTGTAAATTTTCTTGAAGAAGCCAATGAACCTGCTCATATTGCGGGCATATGCTGTTCAATAAAAATCACAGCTGTCAAAGATCAAACCACCATGGCTCTACTGGTTTGAATAAAAGGAGGACTGTGTTTTTAATTCACACAGCAGTTTCGTAGCGCGCTACGAAACTGCTGTAGGTGATGATTTTAAATGCAGAACAGCTGTTTGATATCATGAGCGGGAAATTATTTTTGAAAAGAGAGACACATGTCAATCAATCCCGCCTACAGCACATCAGCAACATGGCAGCAGTACATACCAGGGGTTATTAAAGGCTTCAAACATGTTGTTATATATTCGAGCAGATCAAGGAATGGAAGACAGGGGACCGTGGATATAGGGTGATCAGTTTTATCAATTAATAAGCTATCTATACAGCTAGAATCCGAGACCAGCTTGCTCGGTGAATGTTCCCTTAACATATCTTAGCCATAACAGAAATCATACAGCTGTCCAGCATCCAAGAAGAATCATATTACGAGGAGAAAGGAATTAGTGTTTTAGTTTGATTAGGACTTTATGTAATCATAGCTCAGCACTTTTGTAATTAATGAGTTGGTTTAGAAATAGATAAGGTTCATTAATGATAGATCATCGAGTTCTCCCTTCATGCTTGTTGAGGAGACTCAAGATAGAGATAGCTTAGGTTTATTTCCTATATATAGCAAGAACTCGGATGTATCAAGGGTTGGATACTTATGCAAAAGACAGAGTTTTTATTGGTTTATGTATAAAGCTTTTGACAGTAATAGATAGACTGTTTTATTCTTCCCAAGATTCAAAATGTGTTCAAATGCTCAAGATGTTGGTGGTTTTGTCTAATGTAAATTTTGCAGCTTTATGAGTATGCAATCACTCTGAATTCATCATTGATGCTCAAACTTCCTGTGCATACTTGTAAGTTGAGGTTCTTGTAGTTCATGTTTTACAGCTCCTTAGGTACACAATCACTCTGAATTCACCTAGTGCTCAGACTTCCTGTGTGTACTTATCAGTTGATGGTTATTTGATGAATGTCTTGAATGTTTAAACATTACATGCCTTGGCTTCTATGAATGAACAGTTAATAGTTTACTAGAAGATGTTTGACTCCATGAGCCCAATGGAAGAAAGGTTATGCTGTCTGTCCAACCAACAAGTTTAATAAATTCTCATTTCAAGAGTTAGCCCTCTTTGTGCTTAAGGATAAATCAATAGTTTGTTTTGAGAGAGCCCTCTCAGGTTAGGGAGGCTAATCCCTAGCTAAAAGCCTGGTTTGAAACAGTTGCATGAGATCTCACTAAGTAGCAGCCCTTAGTACATGGTTTTGTGACAACACACGTTTCATAAATTTTCATACTGGATTCTCTTGAAGCACAACACCATAATATGAAGGTCACGTTTCACCCCATTTTCATATTGGACCCATCAACAACATTGAAGCACAAAATAAATCACCACTGCAATACATCCATCAACTACACCTGCATCATCGATCTTTGGATCACTCAATACTGAAACAGTGAAACCTGTCAACAACACAGTCACCAGAACACAAAACAGACAACATAACTCTGCAATAACAACCAGATCCAACTGCAACTTCAAAATATCATACTTCATACTATATATGCTACTCTAATGAACCCAATTTACGTGTATACATGATTTTACCAAAGCAAACCCGCGTAAAGGTCTACAAATTCTAGCTTATAACTTTGCAGCTATTCCAGACATCAATTATAACCAGAACATAATATCTACAGAATAAACATGTGTTAATAATTTAGATCTAGTCTATCCATGATCAAACCATATAATTATAAAACATTCCAAGCCTTAAGATCTCGATCCATCATTCATCATCAACCGCATAGGTGCATCCTTGATTCAGATCAATCAAAGCATCACAAACCCATAACCAACATACTAGATCTCACACTTCATCAAATATTCATCACTTACACACTTGCACCTCTTAGCCTAATGATCTTCCCCTTATATAGGTTTAGGCCTCTCTCAATACCATGGTCCAAAACCATGTCAAACCAATACCTTAGAGCCAATACCTAGGGTCAACACTTCAGACCAAATACCATTGACCAATATCAAAATACCATGGACCAAATACCACAAACCAAAACTTAGTTTTCCATCATGTATGCACCATTCCTTCTGTGAACCTACGTGTGAACATATACACAAATTTTGTTCTACTCACCTGTGTCTATACACACTTTCATCAAGGTTAACTTGTGTATACCTCTCTCTTGAATTGTTGTACTATGATCTATCATCTGATTGAGTTGCCATCAAGGACAACACTTGTATCATAATGCCAACAATATTGATTGTTGCAAATCAATTTAAGGATCTTTCAAAATCTGAAATTTTACATTTCCTTGAAATCCAACAAAAATACAGGTATTCCTTTCATTTTAATATGAAAGAATACGTGGTTGTTGATCCATAGGAAGGCATAGGGAAGTATGAATTTCTGCTACTTAAGTGTTGGTTGTAAATTCCTCAAGCATGATAAACTCTGATTCTATCTCTGGCATAATGTCTATCTCTGACTCATACTCTTCTAATTCATAGTCTAAATTATCCTTGAAAAGAAAACATTCTTCAATATTATTAAACATGTTAGCACTATCCTCTTCATGAAATAAAAAAAATCCATGTTATTTTATCTCCTTTTAGAAAATCTACATAAAAAATTGGCTTACTCACAACAACTTCCTGTATAGTTTCATGAGTCTTATGACTGTCATCATCTAAACCCAGATTTAATTTTCAATAATGGAAGAACTTTCACTCACACATTCTTGACTATGTGAACACTGCAAATCTGCCTTAACATGGGTTGTAACATGGCTTTCCAGGAGCTGGTCTATTTCATCTTCACACGGAGGAGAACATTGGGTTTTATAGAAATCAACATTGGCTTGGTGATTTTCATTTTCAAGATCAGGAGTAGGTCTTTCTCTAATTTCATCCCAATCTGTTTCATCCATGGAGGAAGTTGTCGATTCTTGTTGGGAGAAAAAGTCATAAAGGGCTTATAATATTTCTTCTTCCATACATTCTTCATCTCCATACTAATTTTCAAGAAATTTAATGAAATTTTTAGAAATTTAATGAATTTTTTAGAAATTTCATAACATCTATCCATCATTGATAAGGAAAAATTGTAGCTTTAATAATGTTGAAATAAAACTGGATCAAAATCCTTTAGAGAATATAAAAGAGCAGACGGTAAACTCTGGTACCATTTTCTCACTATTTCCTCCAAGCTAGCCATGAATATCTTCATCAGACAATCTTCAGGAATCTTAGCCTTTAATTTGTGAATATCAAAATGAAATTTGACCAAATGGAAACTAGCATATTCTCCATCATGACCATTAAACTTTGTTAGCCCTACTTTCCAATCTATATAAGGAATACGGTTCATAGAACTAGGAATATGACCTCGATTCACAGGAGCATACCTTCAAGCAATTGAATCCATCTTGAAAACAAACAAGTCACCAAGAATTTCTTTAAACTACAAGTATTTGAAAAATGGAGTCACCATGAAAACTCTAAACCTTTGGATTCTTTGACACTGGAGTCGCCAGGTGAAAAATGCAAAACGTTTCTTATGTTTGATCACAGTTCACCATCAATAATCATATTTGAACCTTGTAATTCTTTCTAAGGGAAGATGTGATCTTTTGTTCCCCGGCCACAACACCAAAATGTCATCCCCTACAATGTCCTAGGAGGAGGAGGAGATCGAAAGAGATAACTTCAAACCACTTGTTGTTCAACAACTATACATGCTAAACTAGAGAGGGATCTCTCTAACAATTTCTAATTCAATAACTGGAATAGAAATGGATTTGAGGGTAGATGTAAAAGTTTTAGTTGATTTTTTGCAAAGCTAGGGTTTTTAGGTTGCTCGACTAGGGATGAGGAAAAGAAATTAGGTCAAGGCCTCAAAGTGTGTAGTAGGAGGCATAAAGAGGAGCAAGATAGTAGTATCTTGTGATGGATTTAAGAGTTTGGTCAATGTAGTGTAGGGTTTGAAAATCTTAGAAGGTTATAATGAGCATGTATTACCATGAATTCATTAATCTAGAAGAATAAATACACAAACATGATTTTCCACACAAACAAAGCTTTGAATGTAAATACTTATGCCTATATAAATGTAAGGAAAATCACATGAGGAAAGAAAAACATGTTAAGAGAGATGGATTCATTCATAAGGAACTAATATAGAAAAAAAACAACATCATAAACTCACTCCTCATGTATTCCTGAAAAATAGTTGCAACTGCTCCTCGATTAACTATGTGAAAGCATAAGATACAAGTCCTCTCCTATAAAGCCCAACCATTCTCTCTAAATGAGAAATGACATATATAGGCTCCAACAAATAGTTTCCCCACCATTAGGGGTTGAACCGCTAAGTGGTGGAATAGTTTCCAAGAATCTCTCAACTGACAAGTGAGAGTGAGAAGGTTAAAAACAAACTCGCCTCTTTGACTTTGATTTGAATTTTGCTCCATTTATGAGACATGGTGAGAAACACAGCTCTAGGAAAAAGCAAATATTTTTCAAATACATGGTGAGAAACACAGCTCTAGGAAAAAGCGTAGCGCATTCAAGCAGAAACACAACACTCTCATGCATAAGTGTAGTGCCATCTTGCAAAAGGATTTTGGAGGCCTTCCCGTGCTCTAAATTGAGAACTTGATAGTTTATTAGAACGTTTCAATTGTCTAGTTATCATTTGACTACTCAAGAAAGTGATTTGAACACTCCAGATAGGAAAAAAAACTAATTTTCCCAAGGTCACTCGAAAAACATAGCGCCTCCTTCAAAATAGTGGCAGAAAGTGATTTTTTGACCTATTTCTGAGGATTTTCTCCCGATCTGTCTACTAACAAGCTTGAAAAAGTAGATATCTGATATTTATGGGTTATTATCTATCCAATAATATAAAGGTTTTTGCATATGGATGGTTGAGAAAAAGCGCGGCACGAAGGCACTGCGCTTAGAGCACCGTGTCAAAAATTTCTGGGTTTTCTACAAAAATATGGCTCAAAGATGGAGATATATCTCTCTAACTGTAGATATGTTTAGAAAAATAAGAGAGGATTTTGTATATAAGTATTATTTGAAGCAAAAACCTCTCTAATTTTTTGGAAATTCATTTTCTTTTTCTCGTAATCCTTGGAAAAAAATCATGGCTAAACCAGGAAATTAACTTGATTTATTTTTATTTATTTTATTTATTTATTTTTTTTTTTTTTTTTTTTTTTTTTTTCCTGACATAGCTCTGCAAGAAAGTTGAATATATCCCAATATATGATACTTGTGTATAACATAAAGGAGTTTTTTTTTACTTGGTATACTTTTGAAAAAAGTCTCTTCCACTTTTTTCAAGTTCATCTCCATTCCATTAGAAACACACTTTGAAGAAAAATCGTCCCTATATGTTGAAAATGACCTCTTCATGAATTTGTGAGGCACTGATATGTTTGATGTTAGATGGCTCAACTCTTGAGACATGTGCAAAGTTATTGTACTTTTTATTTTCAATTTGTGTGGTCTCTTTATCCAATGTGAAACCCTAGCTCACTAGGAGGAATAATTAGGGTTTAGTTTTGGGAAAAGAGGGGATTTTGATAGCTCTAAGGAAATTTAGGGAAATGAAAGGGATAGGGAAATGGAAAAATTCTAGGAAAATTTGGGGGGATAGGGAGGGAGGTTACGAAACTAAGGAAAGTGGAAATTTAGAATTTGGGTGAGGGGAAGGGTTTCAAACAAGAGAAACTCACTCCAATGGTTTAGAAAGTGTGCTTTATCTAGGGTTTGGGTGCAAAGGATAGAATTTAAGGATGGGTTTGATGGAGGGTGTTCAGGAAGGTGTAATTAGGATAGAAAAATGTGTATAAATGGTAGGACACAATTTAGCAACAATTCACCATGGAAATCATGAAATCTAGAAGACTATTTTCAAAACCCTAGGAGAGGGAAATGAAGCATTGCAATAATAATTAAGAGAACTAAGATATTATTGAGCTTCATGAGAGACCTCCAACCTATATTTGTTGCAACACAACTTCAATACAATGGAAGAAATAACTACAAAGAGATTTGGAGCCTTGAAATGAAAATGTACTAGTTGTGAGGATTTATGAACGAGATGAAAATTATTTATGACTTTGACCTCAATGGCCTAATGGTGACACTGAGCTTAATCAGGACCATGATGATATGATTAAGATGATGATGGAAAAATTTCAATGATGGCACATCCAACTGAGTCATGGAAATGGCAGGAATATGAAAATTTTGGAAGGACCAACAATTGACCTAGACACACTATGGAGTGACAAAAATTTTATTTTGAAAACCTAATGAAATCATAACAATTTGACTCTGAGGCCCTAACAAAATCTTTGTAATAGTATATTTGATCATTGGTGACTAGATGGACTGATAGGAACTAACATGTCCAACCAAGGCTCTAAGACTAGTAACTCAACCCACCAAGGGCTCGAGGGCATTTGTCCAACCAAGGCTCCAGGACAAGTAACTCACCACAGGTTGTTACAACACTCTAGAGGGTTTATCCAACAAAGGCTCAAGGAACTAGTAACTCAAACCAAGCTAAAGGAAACATGAGAAACAATCAAAAAGAAAGGAAATGAACCCACAACACCATGGTTGTCCAGGAAATGGCAAGGCTAGGAAAACCTTAATGCCAATGACATATCATGACCAATAAATCACATGCATATGATATGCATGCCAAACTGAGTGAGGAAAACATACATGAAACTCAACACCTACAAGAGAAACTCATTGTAGCTTCATATCCCAATGTCCTCTTGTGATTTCCTACTCTTCCTTTTCATTCTTCCTCCAAAACTCCAAGTATTACACACTCATACAAGAGTGGTCCAAGAAAACTCTAGGTGTCCAAGAGTATAAGAAAGAGAATAGAGGGAGATCTCTAAAACTGAACTCACAAAAGTTTGTGAAGTGATCTTCACAAGCCTTTTTATTAATGATGCCTCTATTTTCTTCATTTTCCATTATTTTCCTTCATTTTCATCAACACATGAAACCTGTGACCTTTCATCTCCCTTTTCTCCTCATTTCCATTATTTTCATAAATAAATGTGCCAAAATGCCACTTTTCCTTTCCAAAGCCTTTTCCATTTCCTTTTCCAATTTCCTTCGCCATTAGCCAACCTCTATTAACCCCCATCACTATATTGTTTTCAAACATTTAGCTTGGAATAAGTGTCCCATCAACTAAGGTTATTATTTTTCCCTTGTTAACTTTTATTACATGGAATTTTCACCAATTTTGTTACATTGTCACATGGGAGTTTAGTCATACCGGAACTCCTCCACTACAGTTGGTAATCGATGTAAGTGGTTGTTAACTTGCCAATGTACGATGGTCCTAGTAAAGAGGAAAATTGTGCAAAAAAGGTTAAACCACACCAATACCATGCTCATTGAGAATGATGGAAAAGAGAACGATATTTTAGGGATAACGATTCTAGGTGAAAGGAAAGAGTTGTAGCACTCTTGGAGGACACACCACTCTTCATAGGCTCTTGAAGATACCTTGCAATATGAACTAAAATATCTGTATTTTAATAACAAAGAGAAGAGACTCACATTGAGAAGAAAGGAAGATCCAAATATAAATGTTGAAGCAACTCAAAGGAAATGAACAACATTGATGCTACCATCCACGTCAGAGAAGGAATTCAATATTTAAAGAAAAGAGTATATCTGTCCCTTTGTGTTTTTTATCAACAAAGTAGAACATTTTTTCACAAACCCATAATCATTGTTGAAGACAAATAACAACATTGAAAAAAATTCTTCTTTTCTGCTCTGACAGAATAACAGTACTTTTGCCAATGATGTTCTCCGAGCCTTGAGATAAACAAATTGGAGACTTCATATGGTTGAAGTGCATCAGGCTATGTGATGAAGACTAACTAATTCTTTCTTTAATTTTTGTTTTTCTCTAAATATTCTGTGTAAAATAGCGAATATCAATTAAAACAAGGTGGTCATGAACATTTTTGTGCATGAATAAGAGAGTCGGAAAACACATTTTGGAGCTCAATCTTTTCCTGTGGTGGTGAATATTGCATGTGGGTGGAGTACATTGAAGCAACATATATTTTCATTATCATTAGTATCGAATACCATTACCATTTGTTGAGGATCAGGCTTAGTATAAACAACTTCATGAATCACACTAAAGAGTAAGGGTTCCTTCCAAAGTGAAATTCATACACAAATCCACTACACACATCTTTCCTAAGGAGGTAACATTAAATTCTCCATTTGATTTCATTTAAAAATATGTGTTAATATGTCGTTGAGTTTGGAAATTTTGGAGTTGTCACATTCAATAAGCTAAGTGATATATATTTACCTCTAGATTTGAAAAATGTATTTATTGAAGAATTTGGTGTAGCATGATATTCCTTTCATAAATTGAAGCCACAGTAAAAGAAGATTCTAGAAATGATGGAGGCGCATTTTTAGTGAAAACCCTTTTAGGAATTTACTCTTTCTTTTTAGATAATGGATAGAATCAATGATTTGTTAGAGTTATTAAACACACTAATGGTCTCTATTTTTCATAGCATGATCAAAATCAACAAAACCACTCTCACTCACATTCAAACATGTATAGTAAATGCATAACAGAAGATAGATTTTTTGCAACCTGAGTCGCAGTTCCAACAAGATGAGTTACAACAATGGGAGCTTCATTTTGAACTTATTTTCTTCAAAAAAAAAACTTTATTTGACTTCAAGAAGGACACCCATAAACAATCAAACAGAAATCAAATTAGTAAATTTGATCATTCAGTTCTTTTTACAAGAGAAGATTGAATACAGATGTAGAAATTCATCCACCACTTCCCAAACACATCATGAGACCATTGGAATATTTTGTGAGAAACAAACACATAACATGTCTTGGATGTGACAAGGAGGTGTATTTTAATACTTTAAATTATTCAAAACCCATAAAAGTTTAGAGTGCTAGGTTTCTTCAAGACAACTTATCCTCATCTAGTCCTCTTCCTCCTCCATAATATATTTTCAATTTCCAACATTGTGATAGAGTTGGCCATGTAAAAGATCATTATTTTGATATTCATCCATGTGAACACTATCATAAAACTACTTATCATTCAAACAAATCTTTCAGAAATAATACTCCTACAAGAACGAAGATTCACCTTTGTTGGATCTCTTCTTACCTCCCTTCTTCACAATGAGCTTCAACAACCAAGAATATATTTGTCTCATACCAAGATTTATTCTTATTGAGAACTCTTACAATTAAGATCTATTTAGCTTCTCATGTTGTTGTCTCACCCTAGAGCTAAAGTGAGCCACACGTAGATTCAGAGTTGTAGCTAGAGAGAGAAAAGCCCCTAAGCATGAATTTGATTCTTGTCCCTCCTTAAAGTACCATAAGTTGAGACTCCCCTTTTGAGGTTGAGATTCTTCATTTTTCTGTAGGTTGAGATCTCCCTTTTCCAGGCTTATGGTCTCCCTCTAAAAATACATAGGGACACTTCCTGTAGCTAAAGACTAACAACTTCTTCCCAGATTTGGAAGTATTATCGGAACTACAATAAGTGTTCTAGGTCGAGACCTCAATGTATCCCTTTTCAAGACAACACAAACCACTTCCTCTAGTACAAGAATTAAACCTCGAGCAACATTTGGAATTGTTTCAAGAACTACACTAACTATTCTAGTGTTGGTGGTCATCCTTAAACCTTCACTAGTTGATTCCTCAAGTTCCCCCACTTTATACCTTCATTTGAGAGAGCACATTCAACTATTTGTTGTCATGCATTTGTGCATTTTTCTTCTTATAGCTCTCTTCTTCGACTCAAATATACCTATTTAGATTCAGGGGGGGTATGTTGAACACCTAATCTGCTAAAGGTTATGGTGTGGAATTTGAAGAGTCATTGAAGTCCACGAGACCACTTATATGAAAGTTGATGGTCACACACATTGTATAAATATATATCATTGTGAATATTAAATTCAACTCATGATTTATCTTATTTGGTTATTCATTCCATCTGTATGTTTAACATCTTTTCTCTACTTTACAATTATTTTGAGCATCCCACTTTCTTCATGTGTTCAACCTAAAATACCCGAAAAATCTCAGTATTTGGGAGTGAGGAAATGTTGTAACATTGTATTTTTACTCAAAGATAACAATTTGGTTGCATAATCAAAATTCAAAGTAGCTCATAACCATCATTTCCATAACTCTACTACAACATGCATTGGAGAACTCCAATCTAAGAAAAAAACCATAGGAAGAATGGAAATCTTTACATCACTAAAATTATGGAATATATTTGCATGCTAATATTATACACCATAGCTTCATGGAAAGTAGGTCTTTGTGACATTTGCATACTAATCTAAAGGTAAATATGTTAAAATAAACATATTTTTTTTGTAAATCTAATGTCTAATAATAATATAATATTATAGTTCTTTAATCACAATTGATCTCTCTAAACATCATTATTTACCTCCCATGTGAAATCACAGCCTTCAAGTTATGTCATCACTCTTCAAACATTATAAAATTCAAGATTAAAAAAATAAAGTAATTTTCCTCATTCTAATAGTCATAAATATAATGTTGTTAATATATAGTAGTGAGAAAATAAAAATCCTTGAGAAATCTTCATTTTTTTCTCAAAGTTATAACACATTATATATATATAATTTATGATATTTATATTGAAATAACTAAAAATAAAAATGATGTTATGATCATTTTTATAATAACTAAATAAAAAAGTTATGACCTAGAGGCCAATTTCCGAGCTCGGTCATTCCAAGGAGATATGTACTTGGGCTTGATAACTTGAGACCACCACTCGCTCCG